>JARHVA010000652.1:1940000-2107500 GCA_037957365.1 Torreya grandis | reverse complement strand
CATGAAGAAACACATGGATCACCCAAATCATTTTTTAAATTAAAATAACATAGGTGTTACTGAGTCTATGAAGTAGAATTCATCAACTCAAGATTCTTTTAAGGCAAAAGGAAAATATAATGAGAAAGAAAAGGGCAAGGCTATTATAGAAGTTGTATCTCTAACATCTTTATGGGTTATTGAATTAGATGCTTCCACCATATGGGCTCTTCAAAAGTTGATTTTTATTCCTTATAACCTTGTATCATGTATTATATCACTATGGGTCATGACACTTTAATATACGTTATAGGGAGAGGATCTATTGAAATGGATGGAGGAACATTCAATAATGTTCTAAGTGTTTCATTACTTTCTTAATATCTTATCAGTGTACCAAATCACTCACAGTAAGGGTATGAGGGTATAGTTTTCACCATATTTAGTCATAATGATAGAGTATCATAATGGTTATATAGTGGTAGTGGGTAGGGAAAATCACTAAGATAGGTTATACATCTCATATTTTTCACTTGATTCTTATCCAACTGCATTGCTAACTCATTCAGATGGAGTTATAAAAATTTAGAATGAGAGGTTTCACCACCTTAACTTCTACTACCTAGAATAACTCAATAAAAATGACATGGTCACATGCTTCCCTCAAGTACATTTTTATAAGGGTCTTTGTGAGGGTTTCACCCTTGGGAAACATCCCAAAGAGAAATTTGACAAAGGCAAAGCTTGGAGGGATTCAAAAGAATTAGAGTTAGTACACAATGATGTATCTGAGACTTTTAATAGTCTATATTTCACAAGGGATAAATATGTCCTTACCTTAATTGATGATTTCTTGAGATACACATGGGTTCACTTCCTTAGGCAGAAATTTGAATTTTTTGATAAGTTTTGAGACTTCAAGGTTTTTATAGAGAAATAATTTGAGAACTTCAAGGTTATTTAAATTGATAATGGGGGTGAGTATGTCAAAAATAAGTTTGAACATTTTTACACATTAGAGGGTAATGATTTGCAATGGAAAATTCCTTACAATCCTCAATAGAATAAAGTCGTAGAACACAAGAACATGTATTTGAAATAGATGGCTAACTATATGATTCACTGTAAGTCACTTACACCATAATATTATTTTTAAACAATAAATTTTGCTTGCTACATTAAGAATAAGGTTCCACATAAATCTTAATAGGAAACTAATAGTTGAGAATTTTAGAGTCTTTGTATCTCCAGCTATGGATCATATACTTAAGAAGAAGTGTAAGGATAAGGAACCTTAAATTAAGCCTTACATATTCATAGGTTATCTAGATGATGTTAAGGGGTGCTACCTTCATCATCTAACTACACATGATTTGTTCATCAAGAGAACTTTCCCATAGACTCAACACTTGACACTTATCTCACTTTATTGGACTCACTTGGATTCAATTAAGATGATTTAGTTTAGTTTGAGCACATTTCAAAGGTTGAAGCCATTACTTCTAGTTTTGATAGTGAGAGTAGTGATGAGGACTCATATCCATCCACAACTAGCCACACTTTAGAGGATTATGTTTCTCTACTTGACTCATCCACTTTTGGTCCTCTTTGGGCTTAGTAGACACTGTAAAGTGTAGGCACATGGGTAGGGACATTTTGGATGAATTTCATACATGTTTAGAGTTTCAGAGTGGTATGCATTATTTATATGCCTCTGCCTCATATCCATAAATTTTTGGGAGGCATCAGGTATTATTGAGTGGTATTCTACCATGCATAAGGAGTATAAATCCTAAATCAAGAATCATACTTTGTATTTAAAAATTATTCCTAAGGGAAGAAAGATAGTTTGATATCTATATATATTATACTAAGTATGCAATAAATGGGCCCATTGATAAGTTTAAGGCATGGTTTATTACAAAGGGTTTCTCATAGGTGCATGACATCAACTATACAAATACCATTGCACTAGTTAAAAAAATGAACTCCATTAGAATCAAAATTGATATTACTACAAATAATCATTAGGATGTTCATAAAATGGATGGGAAGAGTGCATTTTTCATGATGATATTGAAGATGAGATTTACATGGAGTAGCCTCTAGCTTTTGTTAAGGATTCTTAATTTGTATGCAGACTCTAAAAATTCATTTGTGGCCTCAAATAGGCTCCTTAGGCTTGGTATTCCAAGATTTATTCCTTCCTTATTACAATAAGATTCACTAGATGCCATTTAGATCTAAACATCTATCTCTTATGGTAAGATGATTCGCTATTGATTCTAGTTATTTATGTTGATGATATTTTGATCACTAGTATCTCTTCTTCATCTATTATAAAAGTGAAAAGGGTTATTAAAGACATATTTTACATGATAAATTTATGCTTATTACATTACTTCCTTGGGATTCATATTTCTCAGTCTAACTAAGGGATCACTCTTGCATAACCTAAGTATGTTCTTGATCTACTTGGTTGGTTTCACATGGATTATTGTAAGACAAATCTAAATCCATTTATATTTGGGGTTAATATTGAGACAAATTATACTTCACATTTATTTAATTCTACCTTGTATTGACAACTTGTGGGTAACCTTATCTACTTTACATGTACCTAACCTAACATATCATATGCAATGGGCCTAATCTCTAGATTCATGTAAGAAACCCATGGGATACAATAAAAAGTAGTTAAGAATATCTTGCACTAAAATTATGACATAATTAAATTTGGGATTCACTAAAAATCTAACATTGACATCAAATTGATTCTATATTGACTCAAACTAGGTTGGTGATATTTAGAATCATAAGTCCACTTTAAATTACAATTTTTCCATTGGTTCAAGTCTAATTAGTTGGTCAATCAAGAAGCAAAAATTTAATAATTTATCAACTACTAAGGAAAATTACCAGGGGATGTCAATGTTTTCATTGAGTCCATCTATATTTAGGGTATTTTCATAGAGTCTGATAGCTAGTTCAGATGACCTACCATCATCTTTTGTGATAACTAAAATACTATTCAAATTTGTGGGAATCTAGTTTAACATCAGTGGACCAAACACATAGATATTCACATACACTTCATTATAAAGATTATTCATGGGGACACCATTGATTTGATCTATTTTCAGACAACATAATAGATTGTAGACATCTTCACCAAACCTTTCATGGAGAGAAAGTATCTTCACTTATGGGCTCTTCTTGAGGTTTGAGATACTAAAAAATCATCTTCTTAGGGGGGACTTATAGCCTCTTATTTTTCATGTCTCTCTTTTGGAGGGGGTTTTTTCCTATGAGTTTTCTCTTTTTCTCTACTTTATGAGAGATAGATTTTTACATGGGTATCTCATCAGGCCTAGTTTATGGGACCCATTTTTTTTACACTGCCCACCTAAAATATTCTTATGGGGCATGTTAGAGTAGGGGTTTATTATTTTACCATATTTAATTATTATGGGATTTTCCCCTCACTTTTATTTTTCCTACTTTCATGGAGAATCTTGATTAGGTGTACAGGTTGACTGAATGACTAGGAAGTAACTCCCTTGACCAGTTATTCTAGGTATGGGAGTTATTCCTCTATTCTTGGTTCTATTGACCACATTTTATGGAAGATTTATGATTATATTTTAGGGGTATGTTAACCACCATTTGTGGAGTTATTCATCACTTTCCTATTTGTACTTCTCACATTTTTGATATTTATTAATGAAAGATCAGTTTTTCTCTATGCTTATTTTTGAAATATTCTCATATTATTGAATTCATTTTTCTTTCATGTAAATTTTGGTATGAACTTACTTAGTTCATGTGATCACTCAACCAGTGTATTCATTCTATCTAAAGACCTTGGATTCAACCTTATTATTATTCATATTTTTTACTTACTATTGTCTTAAAATATTTTTCTTTTTAATGATGGTTATTATTATCATGTCAAATCTTGATTGTCTCTCTACAAAAAAGTGATGTACTAATTTGTCTAATCCAATGTGGCATTCATATAATTTAATAATAACTGTCATAATTTAATGTCAATTGATGAGTAGGAAGAAAGACCCATATGTATGTATCAACAACATTTGACCCAAAATTAATTGGTAAAATAATATATCTAAGGGATTCTTTCCAATATGTGCTATGTTGTAATTTATCTATGTCATGTACCAATTATTATAATGATATAATACTACACATGGTTTCCTAATTTTATCCATCAACCAAAATGTATTTACAATAGTCACCCTCAATGTATGTGGTGATAATTACAACCTCTTGTTGTGGATTCTTATGATCTCTATTTTTTTAATTTTTAGATTGTATCGATATAAAACTTAGTTCAAATTGTTTTTGATGATCTTGTATCACCTCAATGATGCCTTAATTCTTGTATTTTTGAATATTATTTTGGATATTTTGGAAATTATTTGTGTATGTCTCATGATTTTATGGTAATGACAATATGTCTTTCCTTATTGATGTGATAGGAATCCCACTGCTTGGTGTCTAGTATATTGTACTAGAAGCAAATTGTGATCAAGTAAAAATTGCAATATTTTTCCTAGTTTATCTTGAAGACTTGTTACTTATAATGGTGTAGATGACTTCATACTAAAAATTTCCACACTATTCACTAAATGTATCTCTATGATACATTGTGTAATATCATGTGTCTCTTATTCTCTAGTGATACTATATTTTACAAAGAATTACCTTAATAGAACATCTAGTATTAATTTAGCTACTATGAAATTATATTTCAATAAGTGGTTTTACTTTCATCCTTAGGCATTCCTAATAAATATGATTTCTTCTTATTCAAATCAATATTAACTAGTAGTTTTGAATCATATTTGTATTCACCTAGACCAATAAGAGTAAAATTGAGACTACATAAATAATCATCAATGTTCAATGCAACCTCATACTCATCAACATCAATATCATCTTGTTCCATAGATATCTAATTTGGATTCTTAGAATTAACTAATAAAATAAGCTTTGGTATATTTTATTCATATGTCCTCTATGAGATATTTTTGGCCTAATGCACTTATAATTGGATATTTATTCTTAGTATTTATTGACTCACCAATTTCATGTGTTTAACTATTGTAGAGATATCATATATGATGGAGGTATAATAGGGGACTAATAAGTATATGATTATGAATCACATTATTTACTAGGATAAACCATTCTATAGTATTTAAATAGTTAAATATCTATTGGTCATATATAAACATGTCCCTCATGTGTAAATTTTGCATACCTATGTACAATAGATGGTATATATCTCATGATATGTATTCATGGTTTTATTTAAAGTAGACTGTAATACAAGTGATTACGTATAACATGGAACAAAGCAGATAGAGTCTTAGGTCCTAATGTTATATCCAAAGTAATATAATTTAGAGCTTGGCAAGGCACATTATCAAATCCTTTAATGTTTTAATACTATTTTTTGAATAAAATCAATACTGTCCCATAATATTTGGAAAAATGTGATGTTATAAATATTCAATTTTGATCCATTATCAATAAAAATCTCAAGTCCATTGTTGAAGGTCCTCACTTTAATAAATAATGGGAGATGATGATCTATAGTATGATAAGTAGGCATGTCATTATTTTAAAAATATATCATGTCTTCCATTATTTTCAATGTATTAACAACAAACATAAAATAATTATGCATTATTAGGCACAACTTTATCATGGAAGGCTGTATATAGAATATCTTTGTAAACATGTGAATTCTTGAGAACTTATAATAAATAAATCGTATGTGGGTATTTATAAGTTAATCAATGAAATCATAACTCCTATTAAGATTTGAGGTTACAATGAGTGATGGCTAGGGACAAAGAGGAATGTTTTGATTACCTTCATCATGTCATATATTTTAGGGTATCCTACCTATTTTAGTCACAACAATGTGGACAACAAGATCCAATATAATCTTGGGAAGAATAATGGGAGTGGGATGGTAGCTATCACAACCTTATACATGGAGGAATAAATAAGATGATGTGTGTTATTTGACATCTAATAGTGACCAAAGGGATTTAAAAGTTAGTATTTAAATAATATGAATTACTGAGGAGGGTGAAATATTGCTCGTTTTTAACATCAACCTTAGTATTGTTTGTACATTTGATCCATTTACTTACATAATTGTTAAATATTTTACATATTAAAGGAAAAAATATGTAATGATTATAATCAAATCTTGAATTAAATATTATAAACTACGTAAATCCATTATATCCATGATTTGATTTGATAAAGAGAATTCATAAATTAGGTCCAAAATTTAGCAATAAATTGAGAAATATGAAATCCTAAAAGATTAGAAGAAACACTAAGGAAACTAGGGTTTTTTGTGATCACAAAAAGGAATGGATTCACTAATATTTTTGATGAATTTATGATTGATATGACCTTGAATAGCATAAAACTATTGAATAAATTAGATTACTTAAGATATGTAATAATCATACAAATTTAATTGTAACTTGTTAAATATATTAACTTATTATTTTGGAAAGGACTAGAAGAATGATGTACTTAGCTTGATTTGGATGAATGTAAATATATAAGCATTATATTGCTATAAAATACATTGGAATAATCCTATGAATGTTCAGATATATAAAATCTATGCACACATATAGATAAATCCATGTTCTCTAGACACCTACACAACATGACACTATTTGCTCGACTACAAATATGTCCCCTATAATTTTAATATTGTATGACTATTTATACCACTATGCCTATGTCTAATGAGAGTGTTTTTATATTTTAATTTTTGAAAATTCACGTGGATATTTCTATTTTCCTTTTTTTTCCTTTAAATCCTAACTATGTACTATAAAATAATCATAAACTAGGATAATGGGTGAAAAGGAAAGATTGAGTTAACTTTTACCATCTCTTTGTCACAAATGTTTACCTATATATTAAATATTAAAAGGAGGGAATAAAACCATATGTAGTTCACCCACCTAGTTGAGTGTGTGTAATCCTATGTAATGCTAATATGTTGTGCAGTCTTGAGTATTGATTTTAACACTTGACAAACTATGACTTGACCTTGAAAATAATGATTCAGACTTAGTTTAGGGATTTTATCATTTAATATTTTTCAAATTTCAAATATTTTTGTGTAGAGTGATTTTCAAGCCTATGTTTGATTAATGGTAGATAGTTTCTAGATGGAAAAATGCTTAGGCTTGATGTGGTTATATAATGGTCTCTTTGGGTTGGTTCCTTTGAATTGATTTGCAAAATGTGTAGGCTAACCCTGATGGGAATTGTGAAATTAAAAAACTAATCATTAAATGGCATGAAAATAAGTCCACCTTGAGTGGACAAGTCCATGGTGGCGGACCTATCTTAGAAGTGTGGACCTATATAGAAAACATGAACAATCACCTAAGACCTAAAGATAATCTAAGAATGATATAAGTTGTTTGAACAAAATATTTATAAATTCCTATGTAATAGTATTGAAAATTGTGAGGGTCAATCCCACATATGAGATATTGGATAGAGGAATGGAAAATAAAGTCTTGTATATGAGCATAAGTAAAATGATCTAAGGATTGGTCAAATTACACATTATCAAGTGATTGATACCAAAAATATGTGTTTATAACTCACTTCCCAACCAAATTCAAATAAGAGTAACTTATTTAGTATTCAAATGCATGCAAAATATTTATGAAGTACAATTTAGCTTGGAAGAAGGGTTAATAAGCATTTTGTGTCTGATGCAAGCCTCTTTCATTTTGAAATTATTTATTCTTATATCTTTTGAAGCCCTAAGGTTGGAATTTTTTGGGCATAACTAAAAAGTATTCATTTTAATTTACTAAAAGATTATTTATGCATAGTTTTATGAATGATTAAAATGTTTTAATTTGAATAAATGGTGTGATTTTATTGAATAAAATGAGTTTATTTTTTCCTATAAGTGATTTCATCTTTTTGAAAGCAACATTTTTGGGTTTGTTTTGTAGAATATATAAAACAATGGGCATTTTATATTTATTAAGGGTAGTAGAGAATATCAAGTGTGTGATTTTAAAGAAATATTTGACTTATAGAATGAGATTTTATAAATAAAATTGAATCACTTTGGGTAATACCAAAGTTTTAATTCTCAACTACGTCTTTAAAAAGATTTAGTTTGTCATCAATTTTAATAGATAACTATTTATTTTAGTAAGTAATTTAGATGAGCTTTCATTGTTTTCCTTTGAAACCATGATTAAATATATATTTTATATTCAAAAGTGTTCTCAATATTATTAAATATTGATATGACATAATTTTTAAGAGATAATAAGATTATTTATTCTATTTGAGTATATGTTATTTCATATAAGTGAAATAGGTTTTTAGTTTTGAATAAAATGGAAGTATTTTAAAAAATGTTCTCTTTCTATAGAACCTTTATGGTGACTTGTGTTTCTTTGAAAATATGAAGGTTTGGATTTGATATGATATATGTTTGTGAATTTATTCTTGAAGAATTTGTAGGATTAATATTGAAATAATTTTGTAAAATTATCTAATTTACTATGCATGATTAGAAGATATACAATACAATATTGGGTAAACTTGAAATGGGTCTCAGTTTTTGTGAAATCAACTTTGATAAATATTTATCATATTATTTTGAAATGATAAGTTTTTTTTTGGTGATGTGTTTTATGGTTTCATTCTAATGTCCACATTAAAAAAACATGGTTTTTGATATTGGTAGGTTGTAAGAAACAATTGCCAAAGATACATTAGGTGTGGCATTTTTGTTCACTTTTAGTTCTTGTCTTGATTACTAATACATATATAAGTATAATTTTATTATATTTTGAATTATTTGTATATGGTCCTATTTTTATGAGATAAAAGTAAATAGTTTAGCATAATTTTCATATGCATGATTTTGTTTTAAGTTTCTTTCCACTGGGAATGTTTAAAGTTTTATTTGAGAATATGGATTTATTAAGACTCTACCCATTTTGTGTTTCATAATTTATAATAGGTTATGAAGGTTTAGTTTTATTATACATGCCTTATTCATAATAAAGATGATACAAGCAAGCATCATTCAGATATTGATTATGTTGAATACATCAATTTTTATTTTTTTGTTTCTTCATATACATGTATCTATTTGTTGTTTTTTGACATAAATTTCCAAGTAAATTATGAAATATTTTGAATACTATAATTCTTTTCTTAGTATTCTATGTTAAATCATAAGTATTGAGATACAAAATACAATCTCACTACCCTACCTCTCTAAAATTCTTTTAATATCACATTCAATGTCAAAATTTGCAAGATTTCATTCATTTTGAAAATTTATCTTTTAGTTTAAGTAAGTGATATTTAAACCCTTAATTATGGTTTCAAGTTGCATGAGAATTTTAAATTCTTCTTTCACCTTGGTAAGCTTATAGACACGATGATTTGTGATGATGAAATATTATTTGTCGTATTATGACTTTTGTAGGAGAAAGATTATTATTTTGTGGTTTTTAAAGATATTTTAAATCATCATCATTTTGGTTAAAAATTAAAGTTTGAAAGCATGTGTGGATAATTCAATCAACTTTGTATATGAAGTTTACATTTTGAAATAAAAATTATAATGACTATACATTTTGGTATGATATTCAATTATAAGTTTTCAATTAATTTTTCAATGGTATTAGAGAGATAAAAATTGAATTATATGAATAAATAATAAAAATTGATTTTTTATATGGAGGCATGGTCCTTTCTATTGAGTAAATTTTACTTTGGTTTGATATGTTATAAACCACAAGTGTTTTGAAATAGTTTTGATAAAAACATACTAAAGATACTTATGTATGTTCAATTTGTTAGAACATTGTTGTTTATATTATGATAGTTTGTTTTCTTGTCATATAAAAATGAATTCACTATTTTGATTTATTTTTTGGATGTATTTTAAGCATGTTTTTAGTTTTAGTTTTTTAAAGGAAAAATATCAGGTTAGAGCAGAGGTTCACATAGTCTAGGGATAAATAATGTTTATGGTACGAATAATAAGTAAGAATAAAATTCACCACATATATGTGGTGCATATAGAGGCAGATATTTTAGGGCCTAAAGGAGATTAGTGTGTTTACATGAGGCTTTGGTTGGGGTACTAAGGACTCTCTTCACTTTGATGTCTATGATCCATTTATCTAGTGTATTTTGAATACCATGTTCATTGATGATTTTAAATGCACAAAAATACCATAATGTGGTGCTCCTACCTAGTGTAGATACTAAAATTTGGTCATGAATACTTTATAATATTATTTTTGGCTAAAATGTACCTTACTTGACTTGAGCCATTAAATTGGTCCTATTTTGTCACCTCAGTCTATTTTTAAATACTTGTATGGGCTTATCCTTTATAAGTTGTTTTACACCTAGATAAATATAATTGATTGATAAATAAATCTTTAAGCATTTGTACAAACATTCTAAATTATTAAAAATAATGTTACATTTTTCTAGGTCAGAATCAACTGGCACAGGTTGAGATCACCAATCGATTCCAAAACTTATGGGTTGATCTTTCCATTTACCCATAAAAAACTATTTTAAAAAATTAAAATATTAATTTTGATACATATTTTAGGATCGGTACTATGATATTTTACCAATTTGGATTGCTATAAATGCACATCTAAGCCACTTATTCTACTACTTGGTAATTTCACTATTCAGGCACGCATATACTATTGCACATTAAAAAAAGCTTCCCTATTATTTTAAAATTTGATTTTATTCACTTAATAAAACCTTATACAAGTTATGAGCCTATTATATTTGAGTCAAGTAAAGCATTATCAATTATTCAATCCATCTCTAGTTTCATACATGTAATAAAGGAACACTATCATACTAAGCTCTCTAGATGGGATAATTATGTGAGGATTGATTCCTTCTTCAAATCACTTTGGATATGTATGAAAAATTTAATAATAATGGAAATTACTGGTTTATATTAGCCAATTATACTCCTCTTTTAGAATTTTTTTTAGCTAGCACAAGCCTAAGTGGGGTTTTAATCCTGGATAAGTCATTTATAGGTCATTCATGCATAGTCAAATATCTAAATTCGACATATATACATATTTAAATAAGGCATAGGTGAATGTACCATTATTATTTTTATTTTCTTTTGTAGTTCAATATTGACCCACAAGGGTCAATAAGGATAGTCGATCCTAACTATTTCTAATCAATTTTGACCTAGACTAATGATAATTATTATTTAAGTTACTCATAAATAATTATTTTTGAGTTGATCATTTATAATCATATTTTAATCATACAGTCAACCTTAAATGTATTAATAAACTAAACATTCTTTTCCTATTTGTACTTTTCATAATTAGTTTCTTTCATTCATTTGGGATTTGTCTATTTTAGTAATTTACTTCCATTCTTCTAGTTACAAGTTATTAACAACATTTGCTACCCTATAATTCATTTTATCTTAATTAGAGTTAATATACCAATTAATTATAAAATATGATAAAACACTTGGTGGTATTCTCAAATAAATAATTAGTGACATTGTCCTTTTATGTGTGGTTCTTGTTTCTAACTACTTTTTTGCTTGTTCACATTTAGAAGAAATAAGAAACTAAAGCTAAATGGTCAGGGGTTAGATGATACCCAGATGAAGTTGCACACTGAATCCATATGATTGAAGGAACTCCTCTTTGGTTGTGGAGGATGACACCTATAGATAAGAAGAAGACTAAAACAAAGAAGATGTTAGATAGATATATGGTGGACTGCCAAGCAAAGCTTGGTCCCAGAAGTGCAAAGACTTCCTGGAGGGATGATAGTCCACTAGTTGATAAAGAAAATATCATAATGGAAAGAAACAATGAAAGACTTCAAGAAAGAGAAATAGATAATGCGTACCTAAATCTTGCAATCAGTCTTCCATAGTCACTGATGTCGGTAGTTCTACCGACATCAGTTGGTCAAGGTTACCGACGTCGATTAGGCTGCCAACATCGATAGGGGAAATGGGCCTTAATGCCAATGTCGGTAGGGGAAGTGGGCTTTGGACAAGTTTCAAGGTCTGTCTGTGGTCAACAGAATGGTTTGGGAGGTCTGTGGGAGTTTAATGGTTTGTACAGGGTTTGCAGGATAGTGAATACGGTCTAGGAAAGGGCCCAGGTAGAGGACAGGGGTGGAAAGGGAATAAGAATGAGAAGAAGGCTTTTTAGACTTTTTGAGAAGAAAGTTGGGTTGTCTATCAACAATGCTCAAGAGATAGCCAATGGACTAATTATCAATGCACTCTAAAAATACTGAAATATAAACCAAAAGAATACTTAGCTCTTGGTGGAGAACCAGAAGTGCAGAAGACTTGTTTCTGTTATGGCTGATGTTGAAGACCTCATGCAATGTTTCAATCAGGTGTGGAGTGACTGATGTAGATTTTCTTAGCCTGGAGAGTGATGATGGATTGTTGATACCTGCAAAGAGTCGAGGAGAAAGAGAATTCAGATCTTGGGAGCAAGAGAATTTGCATTCAGGCCTGCAGTCGAGGCTAGAATTTGGTTTTTAAGCAACTGACGTCAGTGATACTACTGACGTTGGTTGACTATTAACCGATGTCAGTGGCTAAAGAATGGGAAAAATGCTATTTTTAGCCTTTTGCCCATTCTTCCATCTGCCAAGCTTAGTTGTCATTGTTAAACAGTCTAAATGGCAGGTTTAATAGGCATGAGGATTAGTGGGGGAGTTGAAATAGGGCTTAGATAATTATGATTAGTCATAGGGTGATAAATGGTCTAAGGGCAAGATATCCGAGGTGAGGTGGCTAAAGGGGATGATTAATTTAAAATAAATATTTTAAATTAATATAGGTTAGGCATGTTTAGAAAGAGACCAAGGGGGGGTTGACACTATTTTGGTGTCTATATTTGCCCCTTTTTGTCTTGTTGGTTATTCTGATGAACTGCAAGACAAAAATAGGAGTAAGTTGCCCCAGGTATGGGATAAGATCATTTTTGTCTTGTTAGTTGTTTTGATGAACTGCAAGACAAAAATAGGAGTAAGTTGCCCCACATGTGGGATGAGGTATTCCCCCTCAAAGCGGGAGTCGAGGGAAGGTAACCTGATATCGAGTGCCGATTTGATAGATAGTGGATGGATATGGTAAAGTTTGAGTGTGAACGCTGTAAAAGTTGAGATTGCACATATACCACTTCACGTGATAGATAAGTCAAATTGTCACAGTCAAAGGTTGAGGAGTGTTAAAATTGAAATAATTGGTCCCCAAATTTTTAGGCATAGCTGATTGGGTTAAATGATCAAAGCTATAGCTCCAATGGTCATCATGTTCCAAGTACCCAGGCTCAGGAAGTGCTCCTAAAAAACATGAAAATGTCACAAATATTAGGGATCAACTTGCTCATGATTTGACAATAGGTGTGAGGGTCATGGAAAATTTTGCTAACTATTCGTGAGGTAGCGTATGCAATCAAAACAACCAAGGTAGAGTTGTCTCAAAAGTGGTCATGGTCTGAGGAGATAGTCGCGATCTCCAAGGTCTTGTGTCGAGTCAGGTGGAGATATAAGTCATCTCAAGTTGTTTGTAGTTGGTTAGAGAGATGTACATTATCTCCAATGTGCCCCATGAGGAGTCTAAGAAGACTTCTACAATTAGAGCTGGTTGGTTTGGGCATGATTTGAGTCATTTTGAAAGAAGACTAATATTTTTAAGGCTGTCGATGTCGGTTATAAAACTGATGTTGGTTATAAAAATTTGCTGACGTCAATGGCCTAGGGCATGTTTCTGTTGATGTCAGTGGCCTGCCAAACTTGACAAAATTGGATTGGTGGCCCACCAAAAGTCATTTGTGATATTTGACAAAGTGAAAAAGTGAGCTCTGAGACAATTTAGTGATTGAGACTTTGAGTTGACCGTGGTAGCGACGTGGTGTGGTAGATTGAGATTGGTTGAGAGTGTGAGTGAGGTGGAGAGTTATTAAAGGTTGAAGAGTTGGTTGTGGGCCACCAGGAGTTCATGGAGTAGATGAGATAAAGGAGATGGTAGAGGGTGGAGGGGGCCCCATGGGAGGACCACCACCGGTGGCAGCTATCATACCACCATGGCGGCAATGACAGGATGAGGTAGGAGGTGTAATTTGAGTTTTTTGGATTGTTTTTGAATTTGATTTATTTTTTGAATTTTTAGTGTTTTTTAGCTTTAGGTTGGGGGGAAGGGTTAATTGAAAGGGTGGGTAGGCTAGGTAGGTCAATTTAGGAAGGTTTAGGAGGGTTTTGGGGGGTTTTGGGTAGGAAATGGGGGAAGCCCTAATTTTAGGGCTCACCCCATTTAGCCCTAGGGCCAAACCAGTCGCTGATGCTGATGGGTTCACTGACATCAATCGACCAATGACCGATGTCAATCACTTACTACCGATGTCGGTTATATAAGTATCGATGTCAGTTAGATAAGTGTTGTCGTCGATGCACTAACCAATGTCGGTGGTTGTTAGGTCTAAAAAAGTTTGAAAATTGATAAGTCGAAGGGCTAAAGTCATGCCGAGAGCTTCCTAGGTGTAGGGATAGGCATATAGGTGTAGGTAAATGGTCAATTAGGTATCTGAATGGGTGAATGGCTGAGTTAACCTCAGGAGACCCCATGTTAATTGAGTGCTACCTACATAGCCCCTATTTTAAGGGCCTCAGGCTGATGTAGTTCTCTCAAAAGGGAAGAAGAGTCATAAAGGTTGGTAGTCATTTGTTAACATGGGTTTTGTGTGCATTGGTTGGATACAGGCGAGGCAAACACTGATGCTATGGGATCATTTCTTGACATTGTTGATGCGGATGCATCATGAGATTACTGGTGAGGAGTGGGCTCAAGTGACAACAGTAGGACTAGGTGGGCTACGACGCTACTGCCGAGTAGCATGGGATGTCAGTTTGATGGGTTCACCACAGACTATACCTATATCTAGGTACAACACTACTTTGAATGAGATCACGTATTATGAGGGGGCCATCAGGGGGTTTCCTCAGATACAATGATGCTCAGAGATGTGAGCTGAGCAGAGTCACCAGAGGTCGATGTCACATGTGACTACTTCGGGTTCCCATAGATGGTAATGATCAGAGGGTGGAGATGATACACCGTTGTCACGGCCACTACCACCACCACCACAGCCATAACTTTAAGGTCATTTTTAGGTATTATGTATATATCAGCCTGTGAGCTGTTGATGCGAGATGTACATAGTTTTTGAGAGAGAGGGACATACATTGTAAACATTGATGTATACATACATATATGATGAGATTTTGATTGGATTATTGATGTGTTATGGATGTGTCTTGTTATGGATGTTAGTATTTTTGGCATTTTTCATATGTTTTAATGATATATGCTTAATGTGATGATGTTAATGATTATGTGATGATGATGTTGATGATTATGATGTGAATGATTATGTTATGATGATGTTGATGATTATGATGTGAATGATTATGTTATGATGATGTTGATGATGTTACAGTCTTTTCTATATTATGTGATGGTGTATTTAGTAACATTTGCTTATGGTTTTTCATTCCTAACAAATTTTCATATTAGTGATGGATGTATTGTAGAAATGAATTGAGTTTATTTATGCGTCAGCACTTTTTTATATTTGTGATGATATATGCTTAACATAAATTGTGCTCGATTGTTAGTTTCCATGTGTATTATTTTCCATAGAAACTAATGTGATTGGTCTATGATGTCATGTTAGTTGTTGAAGAAGTATGTTTTGGTTGGGATGTGATGAAGTCAGGTAAGAAGTGAAAGGCGTGTTGCTCTTTCATTGACAAGGACCATAATGATAGCATAGGTAGGGGGTTTTTGGAAACAAAAGTCCCATTCATGCATTATGTCATTAACCAATGGTTGTGTTAGAGAAGTAATCGAATCACTTTGACATTAAATGAGCTCGAGATCCCTTGAGTATGTTGGGGTGATAGGTGATGTGATATGTTAGGATAGGGTAACCCTTTTTAGTAGGGATAACTTCGCCCCTTTTTATAGAAGGCCTTGAAAATGTCTATAGGCAAGTCCATGACTTAATAGTTTGTCAGTCATTTTTTTTGGGTAGATTGATTGATGCGGGAAGTTTACGTGGAGATGTTGTTTTGTTTTGTGGTCATATGTGAAGCTGATTGATGCGGGAAGCTTCTAAGAGAGTGCTATTTGTAGAAAGATTTGGGCATAGCCATCCTTTGAGGGAATGGTCTATAGTTACTTTATATATTTTTGAGGGCTTTGAATAGCTGTCCTTCAAGGGAGTAGTCTATCAATTACAACAATTATGCAGCTGCCCTTCGAGGGAGTAGTCTACATTTATAGTTTTATGACCTTTGAATAGGCATCCTAATTTATTTTTGACAGAATTTTTAGTCATGGACAATACTATAAAAGTTTAAGGGTTCCCTTTTATTAGGACAAAGCATTCATACTTTATAAAAGAGTTACATAGTGTTTGTTTTAGGGAAAGAGGGTTGAAAGGAATGAGGATTAAGATGACAGGGGTTGCTCAAGGGATAAGCTCAAGTTAAATATCAAGTGAATGAGTTACTTGATTAACATAAGAATGGTTGTAGATGCAAGGCATTAAGGGGCTCAGGTTCTGGCTGGCCTTCAAGAGAAGATAGACGATAAGTCCCTGATCCGTACTTGTGCATTATGATATAAGGTTTGAGTCAATTAGGAGTAAACTTACCTTGTTTGCTTCTTTCCATATTGGTCATGTGTTGGTTTTATTTGAGGACAAGGTCTCCGATTTTGAAATCTCGTTCTCTTAGATTTTTGTTATAGGCACATTTAATACGATTTTGATAGATATAGAGATGGTTAAGGGCAGCAAGATGACATTCGTCAAGTAACTCAAGTTGAGCTAATCGATCTTGACGAAAGTCATCGCTAGAAAGTATGTCATGTAAAGAGATGCGTAAAGAAGGTATTTGTACTTCAAGAGGTAGGACAACCTCTGTTCCATACACTAAAGAGAAAGGTGTAGCACTCGTAGGGGTTCAAATGCTAGTGTGGTAGGCCCACAAAGTGAAGGGAATGTGAATGTGCCAATCCCTTCCAGTATCATTGACTACCTTCATTAGAATTTTGGTTAAGATTTTGTTGGAAGCTTCAGCCTACCCATTTGCTCATGGGTAGTAAGGTGAAGAGAAGCTGAGCTTGATGCCAAATGAGTCACAAAGTTTTTGGACAATTTTATTTTTGAATGATTTGCCATTATCGGTGATGATCTTGTGAGGTACACCGAAACGACAGATGATATAGGTGTTGATGAAGTCGATAATTTTGTCAACTTTAGTGGAGACAAGAGGAACAACTTCCACCCATTTAGTGAAGTATTTAGCTGTGATGATAATGGACTGATGTCGAAGAGATGAATGAGGGTTAATCTCATCGATTAGATCTAAGCCCCATTGCAAAAAGGGCCAAAAATCCTTAGCGACTTGTAAAGCATGGCTAGAGACGTGAAGTAAGTTAGCATGTTGTTGGCATTTGATGCAATGCCAAACATAGTCACTACAGTCTTGGTGAAGAGTGGGTCAATAATAGCCCAAGCGAAGGATGTGCTTTGCAACTGAGTTACCATTGAAGTGTCCTCCACAAATCCCATCATGAACTTGTTTAATGGCATGAGATGCTTCAGTGGAGGTTAGACATCGAATAAGGAGGCCATCAAAACCTCTTTTGTAGAGAAGACCCCCTAGCATGGTATATCGAGCAGTACTCTTGATAAAAGCCTGCCGTACATTGCTAGAGAGGTCAAGAGGAATGGTAGAATAAGTTAAGTAGTCCACAAGTTGTTTATACCAAACATCTTGTGGACTAGAGTCAATGGTGTTGATGAAGTTGATGTTAGTGGAAATATATGAAGGCAATGCCACATGATGTACTGTGACATAAATTCTCGAAGAAGAGGATGAAGATGGTATGTGTGAGGCTAGAGAGGCCATAGTATTAGCAAACTTATTCATAGATCGAGGAATAGTTTGCAAGAGGTAATGGTTGAAAGATTCTAGTAGGGTGTCAACACGGTGTTTGTACCTTTGCAAAACTTCATTTTTACAAAGATATGAATTGTTAATCTGATTAACGACTAGTTATGAGTTGCCAAAGATGTTGATTATCTTGATGCCTAAGGAAATGGTAGTTTGAAGTCCCAAAATTAAGGCTTCATATTTAGCCATATTATTGGTACATTCAAAGTCAAGTTTAAAAAAGAAAGGCATGGGCTCACCCTTGTGAGGAATGAGAATGACCCCCGCACCTCCACCAAGTTGACATTTGGATCTGTCAAAGAACATTGTCATTTGATAGAATATATCATTAGTGGAAAGTGTATCGATAGATTCGTCAGGGAATTCGTAGTGAGAAGGTTGGTTGTCAGGTAGAGGGGCATACGCTAGTTGGTCAACAATTGCTTACCCCTTTATAGATTTTTGTTGGATGAATTCCAAATCAAATTCAGCAAGAAGCATGAGCCAATGAGCCATACGTTGGTTTTGGTATGGCTTGGAATGCATGTATTTGAAGGGGTCGGTATGAGTGATGACATAAGTTTTGTGATTCAGAAGATAATGATGGAGTTTGGTAGTGGCAAAGACTAATGCCAAACAAAGTTTTTCAATATGAGTATACCGAGTTTCATAGTCAATGAGTGTTTAGCTTATATAATAAACCATCTGCTCCTGATTTTGTTCATCTCAATGCGCAATCATGGCACCTAAAGAATGATTTGTTGCTAAAATGTAGAGGTATAAGGGTTGGTCATCTTTAGGTAGAATAAGGACTGGTGGAGAGACAAGATAATGTTTAAGAGCCTCAAAAGCCTCTTGGCAATTCTTATCCCAACTAAAGGAGACTTCCTTCTTGAGGAGGTGATGAAAGGGTTGACATCAGTTGGAAAGTTATGAGATAAAGTGACAAATAGATTAAAGCTTCCCTTGCAGGCTGTGAAGTTGCTTTAGATTGGTAGGCAATGGCATCTCGAGTATAGCTCGAATCTTAGTAGGATCAATCTCAATGCCACGATGAGAAATGATGAAACCCAAAAGCTTTCCTGAGAGAACCCCAAAGATGCATTTCTTGGGGTTAAGGTGAGCATTGTATTGTAGAAGGTGAGTGAAGATTATTTTAAGGATGGTTAAATGGTCATGACAAAGTTTAAATTTGCCTAGTAGGTCATCCGCATAGTCCTCCATGATTTTGTGGAGGAGATTGTGGAAGATGTAAGTCATGGTGCGTTGATATGTGGCACCTACATTCTTTAGGCCAAAAGGCATGACCCTATAGCAAAAAGTCCCCCATGGGGTGATGAAGGTAGTTTTGTGTTGGTCTTCTGGTGCAATCAAGATTTGGTTATATCTTGAAAACCCATCTATGAGTGATAGCATCTCATGACCGGCCGTAAGATCAACAAGTTGGTCGATGTTGGGTAGAGGAAAATCATCCTTTGGGCAAGCTAGATTAAGGTCACGATAGTCAGTACAGATTTAAATCCCCCCAGTTGCTTTGGTGATAAGGATGATATTTGACACCCATTGCGGATAATCAATGGGTTAGATAAAGGAGATGGAGAGAAGATACTGAAGCTCCTCTTTGACAAAGAGTGCAACTCGAGGATGCATCTTGCAAAGCTTTTGCCTGACGGGCTTAGCCTCTAGGTTTGTGACAATGTTATGAATGACAATGTTAGGGTCGATGCTGGGCATATCGCTATAGGTCCAAGCAAAGGCTTTGTTATGATCTGAAAGGAATTTAGTATAGTTAATTTGTTCTTGGGCGTCTGAATATTTACCAATCTTTAAAATGTGAGGAACATCGGAAGATGGAAGGTTAATGTCAATGGTCGATTCATTTAACATAACTTGCATTTTTTAAGGAAGTGATCATTGAATGAAAGAGTCATCTGCACCCATGTAGGTGAGAATGGTGTCATCATCTACACATTGGATAGTGTTGATGGTAGTAGATTCATCATCTATCATGTTTGGATAAATGAGAGGGAGAGACTTGGATACCCCACCTAGTTGATAGGTTAGGGGTTCCAAGTGAACAGTGTTGATGCAAAAAAAAACTAGGAGGGATGGAAACCACTGACTTTGTAGGTGAAGATGGGGGAATAGGCAAGTTTGGAGGTGATTGTTCTATGATAGGTTCAGGGTGAGGGTTTTTAGAAGTTTCAGTAGATTCTTTAAAACCCAAGCCATGTCGCTTCTTGGCATTCTTTATGGCCTCGTCATTTGGTGGTTCGACGGGCTGGTGGGAGCCTTGTTCATAGTGCCCAAAGCCAAAGCCCCTCCATGCACACCTATAAAGATAGGTATGAGCAAAGTTTGGGTTGCCAAGAAAAAAGAAGTCAGATGTAAACAGTTGGGGTGATGAAAGAGGATTTCCATCAGTGGGAGCTTGATCTATCCCTCCATAGATGAGATTTGTTTGAAGATTGGGATGACCATAAGGGATGACCATTTTGATATGATGGTCATGGCTAGGATTGTGATGAAGTTGTCCATACTCTTGAGGAGTCTGGAACATGTCCAAGGTGAGTAAATGATACTCCCCAAGTGAAAGATGTTGGAAGGTATCTTCCATAGGGTCTTTTATTGTCACTTGAGGAGGTGGTGTAGGTGTAACCGTTGTTCACGTACTTGTTGAAGCTTCCACGGGTGAAGGCAGTGTTTGGGTCGATGTCTTGAAAGGAATGAGAACATCATTGGGTTGATAAGTTGTGTTGCATGTCTTGAAAGGGGAGGGGTCTGCGGGAATGACATGGACTTGACCGTTGTGTTCAAATTTGACACAACAGTGTAATGTAAAAGGGACATAGGCCATGGCACAGATCCAAGGTCATCCTAATAACATGTTGTATTGGAACTCTCCCTCAATGATGTAGAAGAGCTCTAGGATTGTTCATGGGCCAACATGAATATGTAAGATGACGGTGCCAACGGTGGTGGTGGTGGTGGTGGTGTCATTAAAAGATCAAAGAATTGCATCAATCTTTGACATATAATTCTTTGGGAGGACTAATTGGTCATAGGCATGGGTGGAAATGATATTGATGCTGGCACCCCCATCAATCATAACTCGCTTAACGTGAGTTTGATCAATGTAGGCTGTGATGAAAAGGGCAACATCCTGATCTTCCAAGTTGGAGGTAGGAATTTTAGAATCACTAAAGGTAATAGAGGTGACGATGGGTAATGATTGGAATAAGGCAGCTAGTGGTTGGGGGTCCTCAGGTTGGACCTCCACTACCTTTAAATATTTGAGTAAAGCTTGATGATGTTGTGGAGAGATTTGAATGAGGTCATATAAAGTCATCTTCATGGGAGTTTGGTGAAGCTGTTTCACCATAGAATCACGGATTGCCTCTGAAGAAGTGGGTTGGGATGTACCCAAGATAGGAATATTAGGTTTGGGTGGCTGAACAAGTTTGACAAATGGGTAGGTCCAAGGAATAACAACTTTCTCTTTTCCTTTATCTTTTACAATTTGTGACCTAGTGGCCACATTGATGGTGTTAATCTCGAATAAAGGGGGTGAAGGAGGTAAAAGGACCATAGTCTGATGATGGGATTCTGATGAAGGTGAAGAGGTTTTAGAGACATGAGATGGTGTTGGATATTTGTTGACAGTATCTTCAACAAGAAGGGTGTCTTTTTCCATGTATTAGCAAATGACAACCTTGAGGGCACAACAATTTTTAGTTTCATACCCAGGTGAGCAATGATATAGGCAAATTTTAGTGTCATCAAACCAAGATGGTTTTGGTCCAAGAGGTTGAAATGGTTTAATAGGTGGAAGAGTGATGTTAAATGTTTACAAAAGTTAGCATAGTATCAAAGCATATGAACCCACTAATGGGTCTGTGCTTGTTGATGCACTAAGTGTTGATGACTTTTGTTTGGGAGTTGTTAAGGGAGATTTTCGTACCACCTTTTAGGTTGGTGGTGTGGCCACTCGTGTAGACGACACTTTCTTTGTGAGGGGTGCCAAATTTTTTAGAGGAGGCATGTTTTTGGTGGGTAAAGGGAGTAATAGAGGCAACTTGTTTTTGTTAGGTGTTGGAGTAGGGAGCACTCCTTTTAAGGTAGAAGGATGTGGGCCCAAAATGGAGGGTAATGATGATGGTGGGGGAAGAGTTCTCCGATGTGGTTTATAGCCTTCTTTAATACGGTGTGAGGACTACTATTATGGGGGGTGAGATTCAAATCTACCTTCACTTGTGAGTGAGTAAGGTTAGATATGGGGCAAACACCGAGGGATTTAATTAGTTTTGGAATGGTTGATGTTTGTGAGGGTTTAGGTTCAGATGTGGATGGTTGAGCTTCTAAAGATTTGGAAGTGGAAGCCTGGTCCTCATTGGAGACTTTTGGAGATTTTGTCACAGAAGTGTCGACAGTACGAGATGAAATGGGATGTGTAAGGTAAGGAGCTTTGAGTCGCTTCCATAATGCCACATGTTCTAAGTTCCTCGAATGGAGAAATCCTAAGTTCTCAGTCAATCGAGAGAATGGTTTGGAAGATGTTAGATGAGGCTTTGGTTTTTTAGAAGATGTGGGTCATTTTGAGACCAAAAATGTGTTAGATGTAGCAATCTCAGGCCAAAGGCGTGAGAGAGCCATTAATAGATCCTCTTCGATTGAAGTAGGTGAAGAGACAAGTTTTTCTCTTGGTGGAGAAGGAATTGGAGAATGTGACTTGTCAAGAGGATAGAGGGCAGGGATGATTGTACCTTCTACTTGTAGTTGAAGATCAGGAAAGGTATGGTCCTCCATTGGTAGTAGGAAGGATGAAGGTGGGGCTAGCGGCACTAGTATCGTCACAGCGTCCTCCAATATAAGAGAGGTCGATGGAGAACTAATAGGAGAAGAAGGTTCTTCCACCTATGGAAGGGAAATAGGAGAAGAAGGCTCTTCTACCTATGCTAGACAAATAGCAGAAGAAGGCTCTTCTACCTATGATGGACAAATAGGAGAAGAAGACTCTTTTACCTGTGATGGACAAATAGGAGAAGAAGGCTCTTCTACCTATGATGGACAAATAGGAGAAGAAGGCTCTTCTACCTATGATGGACAAATAGGTTGAGTAACCTCTTCAGACTGTGGGAGAGGTTGGTTAGCCATAAAAAGAGAGACCATGTTGATTGTGCATATATTATGCTCTTGGGAGTCCTCGACCATGGTCTAAATGCTATTTTGACTAGGGGGATGGATAGGGAAAGGTTGTCTAAAGATGTATATGTTTTGGTTAGGTGGTCCATTTGAATTATCCAAGACAAGATCACCTTTATTTAACATATCCTGAATGACGTTCTTGAGGGTTTTATAATTGTCTGTGTCATGGCCTTTGACACAGTGATAATTACAGAAGTCATTCTCCCTATACCATGCAGGGATGGCACATGAGGGATCAAATTGAGGTGGTGGTCAAATTTAGGGGAGATTGAGGACTCCCTGTTTGATGAGTTTATCCAACACAAAAGCATATGATTCTCCTATTGGAGTATATTGATGCTATACGTATCATTATTAGAATTGTCATGTAATGCTTTGAGATCTGGAAGGTTCAAATTGGTTAGTTGTGGTCGATGATGATGATCTAAGTACCACAGCATTTGCTGATCCCTTAGATTTAGAATTGGAGGAAGAAGATTTGGAAGAAGGGTCATTTGATTTTGCGTTGCGGTTTTTACTATGCAATTTGACTTTATTTTCTTCGACAACATAGAGTTCAAGCTTCCTAGCCATGGTGAAAGCTTCATCAAATGTGCGGAATGTTTGGACCCACAAAGTAGATGAGATGTGTTTGGCACACACTTGTGAAAAGAGCTTAATGAGCTCAGGTTGAGGTAAAGAAAAGGAGAGTTGGTTGATTAAACTTTTCCAATGGACAACAAAATCAGCTATTGATTCATCGTCAAATTGTCTGATAGAATATAGGTCTGTGATGGAGACCTTTTTAGTTATGTTAATTGAAAAGTGGTCAAGAAATAGTTGAGCTAGTTGAGTGAAGGTAAATAGAGAGTGACTGGTAATAGAACTATACCAATCGAGGGTAGCACTAGAAAGTGACATGGGAAATATGCGTAGTATTAACACATCATCATGTGCTATAAGGTAACAAGCGTGTCAAAATGATCGTAAATGTTGTTGGGGGTCTTCTTTACTCTGAAAGCGAGTAAACTTGGGAAGTTCCCATTGACTAGGATATGGTTGGATTGGGACTGAAGGATGAATAGGTTCATTACAGATTTGTTCATATGAGAGAACATTTCTTGAAGCCAAAATTGATGTCTCAAGATTAGACATCTTATCCATCAACATCTTGATTAGATCAGTTGATGGATTTTCAGGTGGGGCACCCCCTAGGTTGTAAGGCATTTAGAAGGTGCTAGGAGGGGTGTATGACATAGTTGGTTGCGCTTATATAGGTGCAACATATTAGTAACTAGTCATAGGGACTGATGTTGAAGCCAGAGGTGGTTGTGTCATGAAGTTAGAAGGCACAACTTGACTTGATGTCACCAAAAGTGGTTGGATGGTGGCAACACTAGCCAAAGGACAAGTAGTCACTCTTGTATTTATGGGTACAAGAGTAGGTGGGATGGAGACAATTAAGTTTTAGAATGGTGTAGAACTTTGTTGAATGGTTTGTGGTTGAGGGGGTATCAAAACCCCAATGGAGGTAGGTCCAAAAATAGGAGAGGCCACACTTTGAAGATTGGTCATGGTCGGGTTGTTAATTGAGGCAATGGCCTAGCTGTCTATGGGTTGAATTATAGAGGCTGTTGATATGATTGCCGTTTCAACTAGGGAAGTTGGCATCTCATAAACTGGGTTGCCTAAAGGATCTCGCATTTGACATTGAGGTCAAGGAACCTTTCAAAGTCTTGGTCCCCTTCGGGAACAATAGGGGGTTGAGTTGGGGTTGGTTGGATAGGAGTTCGTTTAGTTTTTGAATTATACTCCATTTGGGGACTTGATATAGAAGGTGACGGCGAGAGTGGTTGTTGCCTTGCGTGGTCAACAAGAGTTTTGGTTTGACTACGTGTCAAAACCATCCAAGGAAAAATAGATTCAAGTTCTAAAAACTGTATGTTTCAGCCTCAGAAAACTAGAATTTGTTTTTGACAGAAAAAAGGTCAGGTTTTTAGCTTGCTGTTTGAGATGAATTTTTTTTTTGACAGTGACCGACGTCGGTATAAAAACTGAGGTCGGTGGAGAAATTTGCTGATGTCGGTCAAATAACTGATGTCGGTGAAGATTAGTTGCCAGCATTGGTGGAAAAACTGATGTCAGTTACTGTGTATTTCTAGAAACTCTGAAAACTAAAGGTTTTTAGAAGAAAGAAGAAAGTTCTGAGTTGTTTTTGGAGCTTAGAATAATGCATCCTTACCAGCTCAAAAAACTAGATAAAAATAGAAAAGTAGATGAAGGCAAGCAAACCCTAAATGTTAAATTACTAAGAATAAATTTTAGAGTCATGTTGGCTTATGCCTTAAAAGAGTGTGTTTGGGAAGTTGGGCTTTTAGAGCGGGTCCTAGAAGAGGTAGTCTAAGGTTGATTTCGGGTTAAGTTTTGGTGCTCAAAATTTGTATTAGGTTCCATATGTGGCCTGGTGCTAAGAGCTTGCTCCCCTCACTTCACGAGCCCAGAGACAAGCTGGGTCACTTAGCCAATATATACTTCCCCTAGAGTTTATACTCTGCCAGAGAACAGAGTGGGTTCTCCCCTTGGTAGTGAAGTCCAAGTGGGATCGTCAGGAATGGTAAGGTATTCGCTAGGTGATGAAATCCTAGTCGGACCTTGTCTCAGGCATGTTTAGATGTTTAGTTGTGAAAGTGGTCTGGTCATGTAACATATGTGCACTATGATTTATTCATAATGTGGTTAATTACTAGATGAGCTAAAAATGCGTTCAGGCAGGAATGAAATGCAATATGTTTTTAACCCAAATTGAAATGTTTGTTCAGATGTACAAAATTGGAAAAAAGGTTAAGAGTATGAATTTCACTACTCTAAGATGCAGGAAGAAGGTGACAAGAAGAAAAAGAAAGAGGTTTTTTAAACTTGTGCTTATAGTTTCTTTTCGAAAGAAACAAAAAGAAGAGGAAAGATGTAAGAAAAAATCTAATGCATCTATATGAAAAGTTTGCCTTTTAGAAGAAACGAACCTAAGGAAAACTCCAAGGTCCCACCAGGCGTGCCAAAATGCTTCTAACTACTTTTTCGCTTATTCACATTCAGAAGAAATAAGAAACTAAAGGTCAGGGGTTAGATGATACTCTGATGAAGTTGCGCACCGTATCCAGATGATTGAAGGAACTCCTCTTTGGCTGTGGAGGATGACACCTGTAGATAAGAAGAAGAATAAAACAAAGAAGATGTTAGATAGATATATGGTGGACTGCCAAGCAAAGCTCGGTCCCAGAAGTGAAAAGACTTCCTGGAGGGGTGACAGTCCACTAGTTGATAAAGAGAATGTCGTAATGGAAAGAAATAATGAAAGACTTTAAGAAAGAGAAATAGATAATGCATACCTAAATCTTGAAATCAGTCTTCTATAGTCACCAATGTCGGTAGTTTTGCCAACGTCGGTTGGTCAAGGTTGCCGACGTCGGTTAGGCTACCAACATCGATAGGGGCAATGGGCCTTGATGCTGATGTTGGTAGGGGCAATGGGCTTTGGATGGGTTTCAAGGTCTATTTGTGGTCAATAAAATGGTCTAGGAGGTCTGTGGGAGTTTAATGGTTTGTACAGGGTTTGTAGGACAGTGAATACGGTCTAGGAAAGGGCCTAAGTAGAGGACATGGGTGGAAAGGGAATAAGAATGAGAGGAAGGCTTTTCAGCCTTTTCGAGAAGAAAGTCGGGTTGTCTATCAATAGTGCTCAAGAGATAGCCAATGGACTAATTACCAATGCACTCTAAAAATACTAAAATATAAACCAGAAGAATACTTAGCTCTTGGTGGAGAACCAGAAGTGCAGAAGACTTGTTTCCATTATGGCTGATGTTGAAGACCTCATGCAATGTTTCAATCAGGTGCGGAGTGACTGATGTAGAGTTTCTTATCCTAGAGAGTGATGATGGAATGTCGATGCCTGAAAAGAGTTGAGGAGCAAGAGAATTTGGATCCTGGGAGCAAGAGAATTCACATTCAGGCTTGAAGTTGAGGCTAGAATTTAGTTTTAAGCAACTGACGTCGGTGATACCACCGGCGTTGATCGACTGTTGACCGACATCGGTGGCTAAAGAATGGGGAAAAATGCTATTTTTAGCCTTTTGCCCATTCTTCCATCTGCCAAGCTCAGTTGTCGTTGTTAAACGGTCCAAATGGTGGGTTTAATAGGTGCGAGGATTAGTGGGGGAGTTGAAATAGGGCTTAGGTAATTATGATTAGTCATAGGGTGATAAATGGTCTAAGGGTGAGGTATCCGAGGTGAGGTGGCTAAAGGGGATGATTAATTTAAAATAAGTATTTTAAATTAATATAGGTTAGGCATGTTTAGAAAGACCAAGGGGGGGGTTGACACTATTTTGGTGTCTACAGTTCTCAAATAGTTTCTTCTCATCAAGTGCCTCTATATGCAATGAAATTACTAAAATTGTAAATCAATTTCCCCAATTGATATAATGACATATTTGGAAACCCATAATACTAATTTTGCACCTCAATATTCTACTTCCTAAAGCTATAAACACATAATAAGCTTTTTAATCCCACATGTGGTAACACATTTGATGAAGATGATCAAGTTGTTGGTTGATGAGGAATCAAGTATTGATTATGATTGATATGTTTGTTGTCCAATGAAGTACATTGAGTATAATAATGGTAGGGGTGTTCATTAATTAATTTAATATATTCATATTGTTTTACTATAATTTATATTAATTATTTAATCTAATTGAGATAGAACCTATTGTAATAATTTAGATCATAAAGTATGGTAATCAAGCATATATTTAAATATATAAGATTGAAACTAATTTGACACATAAGCTTGATAAATATGAAAAATAAAATAAAGGATGAGATACTTAGAGATTCAATGTATTATGCAAGATTGAGATAGGTGGTACACTAAAAATAAGAATGAGTCACTCGATGCTTGTTTTGGATATCTATGTATGCATAAATAATAACATTAGCCTTAGGTTGGTAACATTTATTGCTATGTTTTGATTTGGAAAATTATATATCTGGATATTTTTATTCTCTATTTTATATAAGAAAGTGTGCCTATTTATACTTAAGATTTGTGTGTGATCCCAAGGTTTGATCCTATGCATCACACCCAAAAATCCATCTCCGTAATCTTAAAACCTAGCTCCATTTTTGATGAGATAAAACCCAAAAAAATGGGACTTGTAATAGACTGAGCTAACCCCAATTAACCCTATTGATGATTGAAAAAGTATCTAAAACTTCAAAGAGGGAAATCAATCCACATGCAGTTCTTCCCCTTAGTGTGCATGTGAATTGTGATCCTTTGCTATATGAATGCACCCAATGATCCAAATTTTGAGACTTGATAATTTTCACTCTTAGCTTAGTGTACTTCATACTTGGTTGATGATTACTCCTAGTGATCAATTTTTAATTTAGAGAGAATAGGGCATTTTTTCTCAATGTGTAGTAGTGTATGATAGGTGTTAGATAGAATGGATAGTTACCTTATAAGCTTAGGTTTGATTTGTATTTATGAGTCTATTTTGGTAATTTCGCATTCCATAGACATGATATATATATATATATATATATATATATATATATATATATATATATATATATATATATATATGTATGTATGTATGTATATGTATGTATGTATGTATATGTATGTATGTATATATATACATGTGTGTGTGTGTGTATATATATATATATGTATGTATGTATGTATGTATGTATATATATATATATATATATATATATGTATGTATATATATATATATGTATGTATATATATATATATATATGTATGTATGTATGTATATATATATATATATATATATATGTATGTATATATATATGTATGTCTATATATATATATATATATATATATGTATATATATATATATGTATTATATATGTGTGTGTATGTATGTATGTATGTATGTATGTATATATATATATATATGTATGAATGTATGTATATATATATATGTATATGTATGTATGTCTTTATGTATATGTATATGTTTGTGTGTGTATGTATATATACATACATAGATATATATATATACATATATATGTATGTATATATACATATATACATATATATGTATGTATATATATGTATGTATGTATATATGTATATATACATACATATATTTATGTATATATATATGTATGTATATATACATATACATACACACACACATATACATATAGACATACATACATATACATACACACACACACACACACACACACACACACACACACACACACACACACACACACACACACATATATATATATATATACATATATACATACATACATACATATACATACACACACACACACACATATACATATATATACATACATATCTATATATATACATATATA
Organism: Torreya grandis; assembly: GCA_037957365.1. Lineage (NCBI taxonomy): Eukaryota > Viridiplantae > Streptophyta > Pinopsida > Cupressales > Taxaceae > Torreya > Torreya grandis. The sequence continues at coordinate 2,077,791 of JARHVA010000652.1, read as the reverse complement.
TATACATACATACATATATATACATACATATCTATATATATACATACATACATACATATATATATATATATATATACATGTATATATATACATACATACATATATATGCCTACATACATATACATACATACATTCACACACACACACACACACACACACACACACATATGGGCTAACCCAAAGGCATGATTTTATTTTTAAAATTGACTGTTATTGGGTGAAGGATGAAAATGTTAGATTTTATTGGTAACATCTAGATACTAACGACTCAATTTAATGTTCTTGTCTAGTATATAGGAACATTATTATGATGATTTTAGATTTAGGAGTATTATATTTTACTATTTTTAGGTAGGCTCAGATAATTACTTAGGTGATTGACAAAAACTTGAGAGGATTGAACCCATAAATAGTATGTAGATGTTAGATAATGGTAAATAAAAGGCATATATGTGCACACAAGTCATGTAGCATAAAGGTAGGTCAATTTTTTTTTCTAAGTGTCTAATACAAAATTTTACTATGTACAAAATCCTTGCATTTTGTTATAGAATTTAAATGCAATAAAATTATTAGGGTAAAAGGAAAAAAGTATATCTGAGTGTGTACAACACATTTTATCTTTGAGAGAAGCGTCCAAATGTACAAATTTGCTCCATGAAAACTTGATATGAACATGTAGTAGTAAATGCCCATATATTTTAATTTGAAATATAAACCACAATTAAAATTTGAACATTTTTAAGAGCAAGGAATGAGTACACTTATATGTGTGCAAACCATGTTACCCTATAACTTTATTGGAGATGATGATTTATTTTTGAAGCATTGGAGAATGGTTATTCTTATTGAACCATTAGATAAATAAGAGTGATATAATCCAAATTTTGTATATCTATGTAATCCCATGGGTTGGTAAGATAAATTCCCAAACCCTCATGAATAGGGAGTAGTGCTGAGATCATTGAGCATCATTAAACCTCAACTATATTAACTCAAATAATTATCTAGCTCTGATCTTAAACCTCAAGATGGTAAGGTGGAACCATGTAATGGGTTCTCTATATGTAATACTAAGGCCATTTAGAAACACTAAACCTCAACATTCATTATGTAAAAAACATGAATCAACCATTGTAAATGGACTTAAAGACTCAAGGTTTCTCTACTTAGTGCCATTGAATTGTATTTGAAAATAAATAACTATAATAGTGCTCATTAGAAAATGTATACATGTGCATGAACTAGTATCATGCCTCAATGAGTCTATGCCAATTTATATTTGAAATAGTATTTATGTGCATAAATTAGTATCATGCCCCATTGAATCTATGCCAACTGATATAGAATGCTATGCATCTATATGTTTAAATTAGAAAACATATATCTCAAATGTATATGTATGCCTATATGGTATATGCACTCAAGTGTGTCTGAATTTATACTATGTAGCTTATGTATTTATGAAGTGTATGCACATGCATGACATATTATCCCATAATCTATATCAATGTGTACATATAAATGTCATGTTTGAACTCATATGATATCTAAACCTCTATAAAATATATGAATCTAATAATCTATTTCCAAAACATTATTTTCTTGTCATGAAAGCTTATGTTTCTATGACAAACCCACTAATATTCCTCCCTTTTTAGGTGAGAGATGTATCTCATAAGTCATTCATCTCAAAAGAAAGAGTTAACTATATTGTGTCATGTATAAAGATGCAATCATGTATAGTCATGCCAACATGTGGAGAATATGTCATCATAGTATTGTATATGTCATCAAAGCATGCATATAACATATGTAATATAGGTTTTCATATAAAGATAGTTTTATTAATAAGGCACACAATAACAACCATCATTGATGTGATAAATGAATAAGACTATGCAATAAAAATGTGCATGATATAAATCATAGCACCAAACACAAATAGGAGGTATGTGATATGGATCAAGACACATAAAAACTCAAAAGTATTATTAAGATTAATAATCTCAATAAACAATCCTAGATTAATCCACTTATAAGCACATAGTGTCACACATAGTTCTAAGGGTTGCATACAAGGGACATGAAAATATCACAATAAAAAGGCCAATATAAGGGACACAAATATGTCATAATAAAAAATTTCAAGGGCCACATGTAAGGGACATAAATATATCTAAAAAAAAGAATAAATAAATGTCCCAATAAATAAGACAAAGGGTTACAATCAAGGAACATAAATATGTCACAAACAAGGGAAAATGAATGTCACATCAAACAAACATAAGGTTTGCACATAATACACAAATAGTGACTAGCCTATCATGCAATATTAATAGCATCAATGAATCATGTAACAAGTGGGAAATAGTCTATACTACCCATATATATCAATTCCACATGATAGAAAAGTAACATATCCATGTAGCATTGTGTAAAATATGAGTAACTAGTAAAATGCGTGTAAGAAATATAGGTAGCTCAACATGGTAAAAGTTCATATAAAGATATAAACTATGATAGTGTGCCCTATGGATTAAGATGACTCCAATATTTTCATGGTCACTATGTATATGAGAGTCCAACATCTATGTCTATATATGATTTAAACATCCTACATCACACTCATATTTTGTGAAATGCATATGCCTAAAAATAATATGTCATCTACCAAACATGTGATAAATAACATATGTAAATAGTGTATTTAGGCATTATGTCATGTTTAGGACCTCATTTTTGATATTTTAAATGTTTTTTTATTGTCTTAATTTTTTTTGATTATATATTGAAATTACTAATTTTGAATCAATTCAATAAGTCATTGCAGTCATGAAATGGATTTATATTGCATGGTGTATCCTACACATATGTAATATTTTGAAGGTTTTTTATGTACATTACATACTATTCCTATGTGTATTGTATTCCTTGTTCTATCTCTACTACTATCTTAGATTGTTTTCCTCTCTAATGTCTATTATTTCCATCCTGTCAAATCTTGATTTCTTTTCCTGTGTGTCAAAAAATTATGTGTTGATTTGTTTAATCCATTGTGGCCTTCATCTATTGTAATTATAGATATCCTAATCTAAATGTCAACTGATGATCAATAAGCATGCCCCATATGTGTATTGACAACCTTTGGTCCACAATAAATTAGCTTAACAATATATCCAAGGGTTTATTTCAAATTTTTACTATATTATAGTTCATTGATGTCAAGTCCCCTATGTCATAAATTTGTAATACTACACATGGTTTCATAGTTCTCCATATATATATAAATATGTTTACAAAATTCACCATCAATGTATGTTATAATAGTCAAGGCTTTTTGTTGTGGATGTTTGTAATCTCTGCTTGTTGTGCTTGTAGATTGTATTGATTCAAAAAATTTCTATAAGTTGTGATTATTAATCATGTAGCACATTGATGATGCCTTTATTATTGTATTTTTAATCTTATTTTGTAGTATTTAGAAATTATGTTTTTCACATCTTGTGATTCTATGGTAATCAATATATTATTTTCCTTCTTGATGTAAAAAACATCTTGTTGCTAGATGTCTGGTAGTTGGTAATACCATTAGATTATTTCTAAGTAACATTCATAATGTGATACCTGGTTTATATTGGATACTTGTTAGTTGTAATGGTAGTGATGGTTGTGTATCTAAAATATCCACATTATTCACTAAATTTTTCCCACAACCTTTTGACAAATTTAAATATATAACTATTCCTTTGCCTAGGTCATGCTTGATTTTACAATAGTTTGTCTCAATGGTGCATTTAAAATTCATGATGTGATATAATGTGGAAAATTTTGTTTGTATTGTTAATACATTAATGATCTACCATTTTTACCTTTCCTTTAACTTTGGAAAATTATGATTGAGTAGGAATTTCTAATTTGTTACTATTGTTTATGTATAAATTATTCTGATATTCTCAGACTCTAATAAGTGTGAACAAATTATGAGCTAAGCATTCATATAAATCAATAGGATTTAAATTTATCTTGAAAAAATTATCATCTATCATCTATCATATCTTGCATATCATTATCATCATTTCTATCATAGTAATCTGTGACCACATGATCTTTATTTTTTAAGTTTACCACTAAGGAAAGATCTAAAAATGCCTCATGTGTTCTCATACTAGATTGTGGTGCTTTATTTTATTCAATAATTTTCATAATTAATTCCTTGTAATTTAATTTACTTGATTCTCCCACCTCATATGTATTCACCTAATCTAGTGGAATGGGTTGTGAGGGAGGTATCATAGAGTTATCCTCAAACTATGATTGTGTTTGATTCTCATTAGTAAATTGTGTTATCTTACAATATATGAAAGGTGAATCATTTATAGGTGGTAAATATGAGTAGCCACCATGCGTAAATTTGATACATAAATGTAATGTAGAGGTACTAATTCCATTGCATGTATCTAATATCACCCCAAAACTAAGGTGTAATGTAGAGGATTAGGCATGCATTGAAATATGGTAAGAACCATCTTGGGTCCCAGTTGTACATCCAATGATATTGTCCCAATGACTTTACATGGAATGTTATCAAATAATTTTATAATTTGATATTATTTTTAAACACTATCCATAGTGATAGAAAATTGTTTCAAGAAAGTAATGGTGCAAATTTTCAATCCTAAACTATTATCTACCAACACATATTTGAATACTTTACTTTGAAATTTAACTTGAATAAATAATGGAATATTTTATTTCACCATGTTCTAATTTGGTAAGTATTCTCTTTCAAAATTAATTAATAATATATATCCTTAAATGCATTCATGATAGAAGTGAAGGATGCAGGTTGTGTATTACTTGGGAAAATTATGTCAATCAATACTTTGAATAATAGGTCTTTGTAAATAGCTGATCACTTTATAAACTCAAGAATATAAATCTTAGCATGAGTGTTATTTAGTTTTTCAATTATGTCATAGAATTTAGGCTGATTGGTTTTATTAGTGGGAAGTGGAGGAGATTGAGGAGTAACATGCTAACTACTTTCATTTTTCTAAACATGATGGGGCACCCTACCTCTTATAGTGTTGATAAATTGGAGTGCATAATCCAATATAGGTAATGGGATTATAATGGGGGAGGGATGGTAGATAGTAAAAAATTGAGGTCTAGGGGTAGAAGGAACAAAAGTAGTAATGCATGCCCTTTGGCACCTAGTGGTAATAGATAATAAGTCAAATTAGATGTTGTAATAATATGAACTAAGGTAGGCTAAAGATTTTTCATTATTTATTTTAGCCTTATTAGTGTATAAATATTTTGTCCATTTGATTAAGTGTTTTTTATGGATTTTACATATTAAAGGCCAACACCATGCATTGATTATAATTATGGAATGAGTTATAAAATAAAAAAATGATGTTCATCCATTATAGCCATGTGTAGTTTATAATATTAAGGTAAGTAAACTATTAGGTCTAAAAATTAAATATTAAAGAAAAAATCTAAAACTATAGAAGGAAAGATGAAACCCTAAGGGCAACCTAGGGTTTACAAATATTTAAGAAATATTTGAGTTCACTAATATGTTTTACCCTAATTTAGATTAATTGTTTAATAAAATTAAGATATAAATTAGTGTAATAATTCATATCATAAAGTATGATAATCAAACATATATATAAATGTAGAAGATTGAAATTGTTTTTTTCCCTACAAGCCTATTAAATATGGAAAGTACAATAAAGTATGAGATACTTAGCGGTCCCCTGCAATGTGAAAGACTGAGATAGGTGGCAGACATCAAGGTAGTATAGAAATAAGACTATGAGTCACTCAATGTAGGTTCTCAATCTCTATGCCTGCATAAATAATAATGTTAAATTCAAATCAATAACATCTACCATTTTTTTTTATCTGTATAATTCTATCCCTAGTTATTTTGCTTCTTTATCTGATACAGTCATGTATGCTTGTTTTTACTTTAAATTTGTGTGAAATAGAAAAGTATGGTATAGATTTAGATACTTGATAGTGTTAAATATTAACTTGGCTTGGTGTGTTTTAGACTTGGCTAATGACTGCTCTTAGTGATTGATTTGAAATTTAGGAAGAATAGGGAAAATTTTCTTAATGTGTAGTGTTGTATGATAGGTGCTAGATAGAATGCCAATTTACCTAATAAGATTAAGTTTGATTTTTATTTATATGAATCTAGTTGATTAATTTATCATTCCATTAACATGTTATAAATTTTTTATGATCCATAGGAATGATTTTCTTTTGAAAATTTATCATTGCTAAGCAAAGGATGAAACTTCAGATTTGGTCAATAATGTATAAAATATACCAACTGAATCCAATTTTTTTTCCCCAAGAGATAGGAACATGGATCTAATTATCTAGAGATATATAAGTATACTAGTTTATTGCTTTTGGGTGGACTAGGAGAATTCATGAGGTGATTGACAACAAATTCTAAGGATTGGACCCATAAATAGCATATGGATGTGAGAGAATGGTGAATAAGAGGTATATATGTACAGACAAATCATTTAGGTTGAAGGTAGGTCAAAACTAATAATTTCAAGTGTCTAATATAATATTTTAGTGTCTACATAGAAGAGGGAGATGAAAATTATCTATATTAGTTTATTCGCTCTCAATTGACTTATGATCGTGCTTTTAGATATTTTCAAACTTTTGACATTTATGGGTAAGATCATAGACCATTATTTTGATTTTTTTCCTCTTCAATTTGATTTGGTAAATAATTTATCATTTGGATTAAAATACCAAAATGATGATTTGTACATGAATTTGTAAATTTAAGATAGACATGGTGGAAATTTGAGACAATATTCAGTGAACTCCTACTTTATAACCAATTGGAAAATAATATTTTACAAATATGGATATTTGATTTTTTTTATTGATATGTAAAATATATAATTGCTAGTTTATTTTAATCTTGCGTGTCTAGTTTTGACTTCATGAAAAATTTCATTAGGTGAATACTAAATTAAGTGGTGTGTTTAGTGAGCCCCCACCCATGATAATATTTTGTGTTATTTATCTAATTAAGAGTAAATTAATAGTCATCTTTTATATAATTCACTTTTAAATTAATTCATTATTTTAAAAATATTAATGATCTAATATAAACTAAAAAATAAATTAACTAAAAACAACATTGAAATCAATTTTATTTAAGTTAATTATTAATTAATAAAGTTTGGTTATAACTTAAATTGTAACCAACTATTGTTGGAGGCTTTTTAAATGCTTGAACATGACATTATTTAGGAGGAAGTCATACAAGTACAAGAGTTCAAAATAGTTTTCATACTATGTTTCTTTTCTATAATAAAACATCTAAGATTAGACTTATGAAACTAAGAAGACCAAATAACACTTTCTCTAATGGTGAAGTAATTCACTTAGTATAGTTAGGTATACCTAGTTTTTATCAATGATTAATAAACTAATTGTTTGAAGGTTTTTCAAATTTTAATACTTTTGATGTTGTAGAGCTATTTCAATGATACACATTTGTATTATTCTTGTACTTAATCTAAAACTAATGAATATTTAATGCATATACACGACATAACATATTATTTACAATTACTTACATGGAATTGCAATCTATTTCTTTGTCTCATTACCTATTTTGTAAACAACTATGAGTAAAATATTTTGACTTCTAAATAAAATCTCTCTTTATTATAATGCACAATGGCTTGGGTCCAGAATTCTATTATATTTTAAGCTATTTATATTTTCATTAATTTATTTTCCTTTTACTAATTTTTAGGGTTGCTATTTTAATTCATTTTTTATTTAATAAATATATAATATATACATCTCTTATATTTTCATATTTATTATAGATAATAATATTTTATTTCTACGTTCATTTTTAGTTTTTCTTTATTTTGTTTGTCTTTTCAAATAATACTATTAGTTTCTTTATCATGATTGTACATTTCTTTAGTTTTATTTCATTTTTTTTGTTTAGGATTCATAGTTCATAGTATAAATTGTTTGAATACTAGTAATAATTTTTAAAGTTTGTTATGATCTAAAATAAATAAATTTTATTTATTGTTTAAAAATAAAAAAGTGAAATATCTGATCATATTTAGAATTGTTGGTGTTTGAATATTCAATAGGATACCTTTTCCATAGGTAACATTATGTAATTGAGTCAGTGAAATTTTGAATATGAAAAGATAAATGATATAAATGTGATAATTTGAAATATGATATGAGAAAGGATGATAAGTTAATTTTAAAGTTAAGAATTTCAATTGTGAATATTTAATTTTTTTATTAAATGATATTTGATATTGTTTATGATACTTTGTTAAATATTTCTTATTAAAATTGATTAAATATTTTAATTATTTTATATACCTAGATATTATTAAATTTGATAGATTATTTCAAAAAATTCAATATATAACATTTAAAAATACCCTTCTACATGTATAAATAATCTTCTACATGTATAATAACTAGTCTTTCAGGTAGTAGGCCCCTACGATTAAACTGGTCCAATTCAGAAGAAAAAGTTTTGATAAGTTTACTGCTAATATTTTTAACTTCAAAATATTTGGTGACTTTGCTGAGAAGTTTCATAAATTATTTTATCTTTCAATAAAATAATTTCTATTATTTAAAATATTTATCTCTTCTCCTGACCATTATTAGCCTACCATATATCTTTTAACTTGTTATTGATATCGTTGATGAACAATGTGATCTTGCATTAAACCTAGTGCGCTATAATTAGTATAATCACTCTAAATACCTTAAAGATAACTTAAGTGTTATTAAATTTTAATATCATCAAGAATTTTAAATAGAAAGGAATCCCTTTATAGCAATGTCAAAAATACATTGAAATAATTCAATGAAATATATATTTAAGATCATAAATATGATAAATTTTAGTTGTTGATCCTAAATCAACTATTAGATCTATTTATAAAAAACAAAGGATAGTAATTTATTTCTAACATGGAATCAAAACCTATAAAGAATTGAGTTCGATATATTATTCCCATTTTACATGCACATAGAGACAATGATGAATTCACTGATAATGAATAAATTTTTAATGTTGAAGATGCATCAATAAATCTCTAGATGAGAGGAAATATACTTGATATTAGAAATAGGCCTGCTAAAATCCATTATTTAAAAGGAGTTAATTTACTTATATTCTCTAAATATTCAAGTGAATCATGGGAATATCATCTAGACTCTTTCAAATTAATTTGTGGTATTTTGGGAATTACTAACAAAAATACATCCCTTAGACATTTTCCCCAGAATTTATAAGTTAAATATTATCAAGCCTTCATTAGTTTACCTCCTAGGGTCATTAAAGAATGTAAATACATAAAATATTTGTTAGAGTTTTATTTTGGTAAGGCTTTTTATGACTTAAATTTTTTTAATGATCTAACCACTATTTCCACAAGATCTTGGAGGAATAATTTAACGTTTCACAATGAAATTCATTAAATTAAGGCAAAATATTCCATTAGATATGAAACCTCCTAAAATATTATTAAAATTTATATTATTTTAATATTTTACCTTTTAACTATAAAAAGGAATTAGAATAAAAATATATAACTAAATATGATGAAATTATTACTTTTTCAATAAAATATGGAAGTAAATTGAAAATGTTTGATTTAAAGATATAGCTTCTATAAGATTAACTTATGATAATGTAGAATGTTTTTAATCCATTCATAATTTAGGGAATGAGATCATCATTATTAATTGGAATTTGAATGATCAACCCTTCACATCACATAAAATAATGAATGCCTCAAAGGGTAAGACTAAATAAAAAAATCATTACTATAATGTTTGTGAAATTGATCATAATCTTAAAAATTTCATCATTGTAAAAAAATTCATAAGATTCCTTAAGGATAAATATATTATTTACTCTAATTTGTTAGATAACATAAACATGTGTAGTTATATAGTACCTTTTAGTGAAATCAATATTAGTAATACTTATACAATCAAAGTAAAGAATAAATATTATAATATTTCCGCTAAGGATAGTTCAAATGTAGTGAAATATGATAGTAATCAACCTCCTCCAAAACCATCAACCAAAGATAAAGGTAAATCACTAAGTCAAAGTGGTGGTACTATAGATACTCTAGTTAAAAGTTCACAAGCAAGAAATCCTTTGCCTACTAAATATAATAATTGATAATATCAACCAACCTTTAAGCCTAAAAATTATATTAAAACTAATAAAACCCTTGAACCTTAATATAGTTAATGGATAATAGAAAACAAAGGTGAGTTATTCTTTACTTTAGGCTAATTACTTACTTGGTCATTTGGATAATATAAACACAACTATTAAAAATGTCTATCTTATAAATGTTGTTGGCTTGCAATAAAAAATACCTAAATTAAAAAAAACACATTCTTGCTCAATATGGTGATCCACTTTCTGATAATATTCTGCCATTTTATGTGTCCATAAATATTGCTATGAAAATTATTCATTTTTTCATTCTTGTCACAAGAACCTCAAAGAATATCATGCCTATGTTTATTGCTTAATCAACCGGACATTTAGTATGAAAAAGATAATCAAAAACTTATAAGTTTTGACTCTCATCTAACTAAAATTTGTGGTTTTGTGATATAGTCATTAATATTTCTCAATATGAAATTATTAGATTAATGGGTAATGTACAAGTTCTTGATGTACCTTTTAACTAAACTATGTTATTGGGAAGAGACTAGTCAAAATCTACAAGTGATTTTTTGACAAAAATACAACTTGGGTTATGGTAGGTAATGAATTTGATTTCATGCATAGAGAAGATTGACATATATGCCTATTGAAACCATTTAAAAAAATGTTATCTTTTTTGAAACTAGGATTGGAAATTATGGAATTTTAACCTTAGATGAACCTGATCAATAACATGAGAGAATAGTTATTAGGAAAAAAATGTTGTATGTACTTTGATGATGTTAGTTATCAATAGGTAGTAAAATAAGCATTATTATTATTTATGCTATTAGATTAAATTTTAGGTGTGCCTTTTTGCTTCTTTGAAAACCACAAACAATACTATTGAGTTTGAGGCTTTATGTTTAGAACTCAAAACTTCAATTATGTTAAACATCAAACATGTAGAAAATTTTGGTGATTCTAAGTTGTTTATTAGATAATTTTTTAAAATATACAAAATAAATCAATTGTACATGCATAAATACACCCAAAAAGTCTAGTATTAAATGGATAATTTTGAATTCTTTAATATCTGTAACACATTTATGGAGTATAATGTTCACGATGATAAGTTTATTGTTTATGCATTTAAAACAAACCTTAGTGAAGTTGAAGTTATTATTGACTGTAATTTTATAGAAGTTTTAAAATTAAAAATTAATGATTGTGAAAGTCTTTGGCCTTTTATTTATTTATAATAATGACTATGTTATGAATTGTGGCGATCACCTATAGTTAGATGGGGGAAAAAATACCTCTTATTATTGTAGGTTTAGAATCCTTGTTTATCCCTCATGATCTACTTTAAATTTATCAAACTGAGGAAACTTCAAGTTGAATAATTGGGGAAACTATCCATATAAACATAGGTACTAAAGAATATCCCAAATATGTTTACCAAGTTATATAATGTACATCCAAGCTAAACATTTTTCTTATTTAATTATTTAAATAATTTATAGATATTTTTACTTGGTCACATACACATATTAAGGGCTATGATATAAGAACCATGTAACATGATATCCTTATAAAACAGGTATAAAACCTATATGATAGAAACCTCCTAGAATTAGCCCATTGCTAGAAGACACCATCAACAAAGAGTTGGAAAAAATATTGAATGGTAGTGTCATTTATCCAATAAAATATTTTGAATGGGTATAAAACTTAGTTTTAGTTTGAAAAAATAATTGTGATATTCATATTTGTATACTTTAGAGATCTAAATCATTCTTGTGTAAAATAAATCTTCCATTTTCAAATATATATATATATATATATATCATATTTTACAACATGTCGCTAGATTTAAATTAGATGGATTTTTGAAATAGATTTTTTAATGAATAATTATATCTTTTTGAACCTTGAAAACAAACACAAAACTAATTTTACAACACAAAAGGGCACTTTTTTCTTTTAATAGAATGCTTATCAAATTGATTAATTTAGGTGTCACTTTTTAAATATAAATACATGTTGCATTTGATGATCTAATTGATATTTTCATTAAATTTTATTTAGATTAATTTATAGCTCACTATAAAAAATGTAAGAAACATATTGATCATGTATGTGAAATTTTATTAGATGTAGAAAGTTTGGCATCTCTCTTAACTCCAAAAAATCAATTTCAGAATAAATAAAAGGTAAGTTACTTGGATATGTCATTTTTAAAGATGGAATTTATATTGATTTTGAATGAAATTAAATCTATTAAAGAGTCATATCCACCTAAATATCAATTTATTTTATGATATTTATTCAATATAAAATATATTTTGGCATAACTTCATTGTTGATTTTGTTGATAAATCTAGTCCTCTACAATTTTTTTTTAAAAAAAATCAAATTTTTTTAAAAAAAAATCAAATTTTTTTGTGAGATATATCTTCAAATACAACATTTGATAATATAAAAAATGAAACTGAAAGTTCCCTATTCCTTCCAAACTAGATATGAAAAAACTAGTAATCCATTATATAAATACAACTGATAAAGTTATAGGTGTTACGATCACCCAACATGATCATAATACATAATAAATTCCCATAGGATACATGATTCAAGAACTCAACTTTTTTGAAACTAGGTATCATTTAGTTGGAAAATTTGTTTTCTTTCTCTAATTTTAACATTAAATAATTTTAAATATATTTTAATGGATAATAAAGTTATAGTTTAATCCAACATACATATTCTATCATATATTCTCAAATAACCCATGGCTGGAGGAAGATTATCTAAATAAATAATTAAAATACAAGAATATGATGTTATTTTGAAACATGTACAAGAGTTAAATACAATGACTTAGATAAACATATTGCTGAAATGCAACTTCAGATGTTAAAGTAGTAATCATTATTATAAATAATAGGTTACAAGTTAAACCCTATTTTCAAACCATGAAAAGTGGTGAAATTGCCAAGTATTTCAAGATTGGCTTTGAAATGTAAAATTGGGATTGTTTATTTCTCAAGACAATTGGTATGATGATCTCATTTATTATTTATAAAACATAGAGAATAGATTTTAGGTTATATGATTTGAATTTTTTTAATTATAAAATTTTCTATTTTTTAGAAATAGAGAAGAAATTTTGTTAAGATGCCTAACACATGATCAAATTGAGAAAGTCCTTAGAAGTTTCCATGAAGGTAGTTATGGTAGACATTATGCTACATAAAATACAACACATAATGTTATGGATGATATCTATTATTAACCAAATCTATTAAATATGTTTTTTATTTAGTGAGATATTGTATGCCTTGTCAGTTGTTTATAAGAAGGGATAAATTGTCTGCTATACTTTTAAATCTAGTTATTATTTAAAAACTTTCAATAAATGGAGCATTGAATTTATTTATGATATTCATCTTCCAAATTTTTCTAGCCATAAGTATATTTTAACAACCACTGATTAATTTACAAAATGGCTTAAAGATGCTACTCTAAAAAGTTTAGTCACTACTAAAATTATTTTATTTTTTGAAAATCAAACTATTAATATTTTGACATTTCATTTGAGACAATTTATGATAATGGTCGTCAACTTATTTCCAATGAATATATCAATTTTTAAAGTTGTTATTAAATAATTTCTAGTCATTTTCCTAAACATTATCCTCAAATAAATGGTCAAGATCAATCCACATATACAAAAAGTTTTCTATTAAGAAAAAGATTGTTTGTGATAAGACACAAAATTAACATAAAAAAATATTTAAAGTTCTTTGGTCTAACTATACATAATTAAGGATAGAATAAGATATTCACCTTTTATGTTTATTTATAGTTTCAATGCTATTGTACCAATATAATTGTAAACTTTATTTATCTAAAACTTCCTTACAATATGATTCATAATATACTGATATTTTACAACAAAGATTATATGATCTTATAGACTTAAATGAAGCAAAATATAAAACTCTCCAAAAAATAAAAAATAAAAATAAAAATGTCATAATTTTTTGGACAAGAAGGTTTCAAATAAAGTCCTTGAAATCAGAGGTTATTTATTGTTTTGAGATAAATCATGTGACATTTTATGTTTGGGTCTTTATTAAATAGCTATTGTATTAGAGAGAGAGAGAGAGAGAGAGAGAGAGAGAGAGAGAGAGAGAGAGAGAGAGAGAGAGAGAGAGAGAGAGAGAGAGAGAGAGAGAGAGAGAGAGGAGAGAGAGAGAGAGAGAGAGAGAGGTTAGACATGTCCTCATCCATTTTATTAAAACCAAAAAAAGATGAATAGAATCATGAATCTATAATCATAAGGCAAACCAATCCTAGGGCAAAGCAGAAACACTAGAGAAGCAACATAAAACACCCCAAAGATAACCAAAGGATTTGGGGAGAAACCAAAAATAATGAAAACAAGTAGATCAACTCACCATAAAGTGAGGATATTAGCAACGATTAGAGAAACTACTATATCAACCCCAAGAAACTAGTCCATAACTCACCTTTAAAGGGAGCTATGATCCACATGGACAACAATACCACCCTTTTTTCCCTTTTTCTTTTTCACATCCTACCATATGCCTTAACCTACCTCTAACATAACAAGTTGCTTGTCAAAAGACATAAAATATGAATTTAAATTTGATAATACATCTTTATTAGAATTAGAAGCCTCTAATTCATGAACTCTCTTGACTCCTACTATCGTAAATGTCAAAGACACATTCTATACTTTTAATTTAGCCCCTCACCTAATACTATTTTACTAGTCAGAGTGTCTTGATATTTATCTTTATTCTCCCCCAATTTTATATTTTCTTGAGTACCTAAATTCTCAAAAATATCTTTTACCACTAGCTCTTTATCTAGATAGCTCCACTTTCTATAATTTGGATTCACCCCTTGTTTATTATGCTTCTGAGTTTGATCTTAGGGGCATGAAGGATTAAGATGTCATAGTAATTTATAATTATAACATCTAAAGGCAATATATTCATAATATAGAGCTTGAACATGCTAGGATTGATCATTTTTAAGAATATTTTAATCTAATAATCCTTTACTCAGATCAATATCCACACATATTTAAGCATATGTGTATAAACCTCTTCAGCTCATTCATTATCATATTTTATGAATGAACCCAACGCATTCCAAATCTCTTTGTGCACATGAACAAAGTGTAGAGGCAAGTTTGGGAGCCAAATACATAATGGCATATTTGTAATTGATAATGAATTTGGGTCAAAATATAGAAACCATAGAGTAATAAATAAACAAATGCTTCCCCATAACCATGGACCTTCCAAGAGACATTTATGATAATCTTTCTCATCAAGGAAATTAATAATGAAAAATCCGTTGGAGTAAAGGGACATCTCACATTATTTTGTCCATGTCTCATGTATCTATTGGTATAATGTCTTTGTTGAAGGCCAAAAAAATTAAAATTTCAAATTAATACATCCACTGATAAATTATCTTGATATTCAATCACTTCCTCAATTATGATCTCTATATACGACACCTCCTCCACTTGTTCTACTATGTAGGCATTATATGAAGGGGTAGACTTCTTAATACTTAAAGTGGTAGTAGCCTTTTTAAATAGTTCCTTAAAATTAGCTGGTTTGGAAGTGGATGCTTGTCATGGCCCTACAACACCTCCCTAAAATCTTTAAGTCATATGTATGATTGCATCCTTACCTAAATTATAACTTGTCAATAGATTCATGTTTTGGAGTTATTTGTCCTGACACACTAGACATTGTAAATCCACTAGAATACCTGATGAAATATCTAAATTTTAATTAGGATACATCACTAAATCTGTTGACTTCACCCATATGCATTTGGTTATCCCAAGAATGGATCTAACCATGACATGGTGACCTATTGCCATTAGCTTTGGCCCTGCTCTACTTAGCCAAACCAAATTCCTAGTTGGTATTTTGTTAAATACATTACATACATTTAACCAATTCATGTATTTTAATTAGCTAGCCTAAACATATTTTCCTTGTTTGAGCAATGCCAAGCTTCCACAGGCACCAAGGGAACTAAAAAAAGTGAATTGATTTGGTGGAAAGCCTACCTACTACCTTTGGTGGATAATTATAAATGACTCTCCATTCTATCTCTTTTGATCATAGCCTATAATTACTACAAACCTATGATTGAATATCATTAAAATATTTCTTCAAACACTTTCAATGTATCTTCCATTATTCCACATTTAGAAAAAATGGTAACGATAACATTTTCCACATGAATATCTGACTTAAATCTCAACTCGAGGACCTAAGAATTGCCTTGTTTGTCCTGTTTTGATGTTGATAACAAAGCACACACCATCACAACACTCACACGTAAAATCATTAAGTTTTATTCCATTTTATATCATCTAAAAAAATAATTTCAAAGAGTTGTCCTAAGGTCCATTATGAGAATACCCTTGAAGGCAATCATAAATTTTAGATTTTTTTCTCACAACATCAAGAACCCCATTAATGAGTATGATGCCCTCAGTGTAATGGTCCTTATCCCAATTATTACCTGCACCTCTCTATCCAAAGACAAAGTTATTAGGCCTATAAATTTGGCCATAATAGCCCAACTACACATTGTCCATGGTGTCAGGCTTGAGATCCATGAACATAACCCATAACATGAAATAACCACCCCTGGATTCAATGAAATACAAATTAATTCTCTCTATTTGAAGATCCAATTTGTCCATGAATGAGCCCATGGGATCAATCCCCATGCTCATCACATATCACTGACAAAAACTTCACCCTAATCTAGTACCTACATTGTCCACCAAGGGTAGCCATTGCTCCATTTTTAGACTTCATTTTTTTCGATCAAATGTTTTTAGAAACAAATATTTTTTAAGTATATGACTTAGATGAATATAATCTATGTCATATATTCAATGGTCATCATTTGAAATAATTATATATATAATCTCATTTTCTTTGTTAATTTTATTTTTTCTTTGTTTCCTTTCCATTTTCTTTCTTTATTTTTTGTTACTTAGTTTGCTTCCTCATTGTGTTTATCAAATAATATTCATAAATAGATGCATAAGTATTTATTATATATGAAAATTCAGAAATGGTATAGACATGGAACTATAAGTATTTTCTATTAGGTTAAATGATTAACTTTTTGATTTACTTTAGTTTTTAATTGATTAATAATGATAAAATATATTTGATTTTTAAATCAATACTTCATTGTTATAATTTGTGTAGTAGGATATTGTAGCATCACTTATCTAGTCCACAATTTCATGTTATATTTTACCTTTCGTTGTGCCATCTTAACAAAAAAATACATCCATATTATGCAAAAATCGTTAAGGGGTTCACATTTAATGATTTAGTAAATAATTCAACTTGGATTGAATTCCTAACGAAATTTTTTAATGTTATGTATTTTTTGAAACCTATCTATTCATATTTGAAACTAGCCATCAAGGTTGTTAGTGTTATTGTAAATTTTTATACCCTTGTCAAAAAACTTATCTTAGGAAAATTATTAGAAGAAACTCTACTATATATTATGCCTTAATGTTATTATTTAGCATAGGAGGGGGGGGGGGGGGAATTATATATCTAACTTCACATTTATTATGATCTGAGTTGCATTTTGATTATTTCCATAATTTCAAACTTGATTGATTATTCTTGAAATTAGATAGCTAAACATTTTTAATTTTCACATAAGGAAAAATACAATAATATGATACGGTTGCATTTGATTCAGAAATAGTTGAGTTTTTTAACATTATATGATTTTTTACTCTTGTTTAATATAATTTCATTGAACAAGAGGATATGTGTGGTAATGTCTTTGATTATTTTCTAATCCTTTCAATTTTGAACACATGTCACTTTGAAATTTAATAAATTAGTCTAGATCAAATTTTTTTTTAACAATATTGGCTATGATTTTCAAGTGATGCAATTGCATTTGGTAATCCTATGGGATGATATTCATATTGCATAGTTTTTTATTTAATAATTTTGACACAACATAAAAAATAAAGGTTTTTATAAGGTTGAAGTGAATTGGATGATAAATTTTGATAAAGTAATATGGTTGCATTGATATAATTATGTTTTGATTTTGAAAAAACGTGGTGTCAAGTTTATGGTTTGCATAGGATTTGAATGTGAAATAAGAAAAAACACAACACATTCTTAATTAGTGAGAATAAGTTTGTTGTGGATATTTTATATCCATTAAGTATGATAAATACTTTGGCATATTTTGTAAAAAATTTAAACCTACACTTCCATTTTATATAGTCATAATGGTAATAAATAATACATAGTTTGAAACATCATATTATAGTATTTTGAGAAATCAAAAGCATGTTTGAAATGATTAAAGTTTGATATTTTTATTTTAGCATTTATATTAATTACATTAGCATGTGCGAGACATTAATGCTAAACACTTCCACCATATGAACTTATAGACTTATACATGTGAATTCAATACACATAAATCATAAGGATTTATAGGTGCACTCAAAGCTTCTTATTTTTTGGGTTTGTGAGCTCATTAAATAAAATAAAAAACAAAGATTCAAATTTTACTCTTTATATATATATATATATATATATATGTATGTATATATATATATATATATATATATATATATATATGTATATATATCAAAATTAAACACACAAGATTAATAATTATTGTTCACTAAATCTTTTGAAGAGTTTGATTCTTGTCTTGGTATGATGCATTGAGATATGAAAGACATTATCTTTACTCTTCCTAGATAAAAGTCTTTTTGTGTCACAATCATTTTCAAAAATTATGAGAATTAATTTTTATTTTGAAAATATATCTTTCAGCTTAAACAAGTGATATTTAAGCCTCTATTTTTTTTTAGCTGAAATTCTTCTGACATCTTGATAAGCCTTTAGAAATAATGGTTTGTGTTCATGAAATATTATTCTTTCATATTATGAATTCTATATAAGAAAGATTGTCATTTTGTGGTTTTCAAGATATTTTGAATCATTTTGGTTAAAAAGAAAGTTTGAAAGCATATGTGGAGTATTCAATCTTATTTATACATGAAGTTTAAATTTTGAAATAAAAGTTTTAATGACTATATGTTTTAGTATGATATTCAATTATAAGTTTTTAAATGATTTTTCAATGGCAGTAGAGAGATATAGTTATCTATGGTGAATAGATACCAAAAAACTCAATTGTGCATATGGAGGCATGGCATTTTATATTAAGTAAATTTTAACTTGGTTTGATATGTTACAAATCATGTGTATTTTGAATTAGTTATGATAGAGTCATACAAAGTATAGTTATGTATGTTTGATTTTTTAGTACATTGTTGGATATATTATGATATCTTTTTAAATTTTTAAAGGCAAATGAATTCTCTATTTTAATTTGGTCTATTGGATGTATTTTAAGCCTATTTTTATTTTTAGCTTAGTTAGAGAAAAATGTTGGGTTGGAGTAGAGGTTCACATAATTTTGGGAGAAATAATGTTTGGGATAGGAATAATCAGAAAGATGAAAATGTACCACATGTATGTAGTATATATAGAAGCATACCCTTCAGGTCATGAAGGGTCCTTAGTTTGTTTACCAAGACTTTGGACATGTTACTAGGATCTCCTTTCACTTTGATTCCTTTGATCGATTTTTATAGGATGTTTTTAATACCATGCCCCATAGTGCTTTCACATGCACAAACTGACCATCCTGTAGTGCTCTTACCTAGCAAGTTATTCCAAGAAATGATTGTTGACCTTTATATTTTATGGATTATTTTCTAATGATTTATTATCACCAAGTGCCTCATATTACCAATGAAATTGATGTACTTACTAATAAATTTCACCAATAATACCCTAGTTGGAATCCCTTAATACCACTTTGAATCCTCATAATTGTATCAGCTCAAGTTATAAATATGCCATGAACCATTATATCCTGCATGTGATAACACATTTGATGAAGAATATCAAGTTGGAGGTCGAT
Source organism: Torreya grandis (assembly GCA_037957365.1). Taxonomy (NCBI): domain Eukaryota; kingdom Viridiplantae; phylum Streptophyta; class Pinopsida; order Cupressales; family Taxaceae; genus Torreya; species Torreya grandis. Next base: position 2,057,486 of record JARHVA010000652.1, on the reverse strand, counting down.
AATGTATCATATGGTTTGGTTAGGATAACTATGCTTGTCATTCTAATGGAGTACATTGAGTATAATAATAATATGAGTGTTTTATTGATTAATTCAATATCTTCGATCATGAACAAGAATATAACTAATTGTATTGGTTCATTTGAATCTCATTAAAAAATTTATCATGTTTTCAAACATTTTTAGATTTTTGATACTTATGGGTAAAATCATAGATTGTTGTTTTGATTTTATGCCTTTTCAATTTGATTTGGTAAATAAGTTATCATTTGGCTTGTATGAATTTAGAATTTTATGATAGATACAATGGAAATTGGAAATATTATTAAGTGAACCTCTACTTTACAACTAGTTAGAAAAGAATATTTTACAAATATGGACATTTGAATAATTTTCCAGTGGCATGTAAATATTTAATTATTACTGTATTTTAATCTTGTGTGTTTAGTTTTGAATGGATAATAAATTACACTTAGTGAATAACTAGCATTAAGTGGTGTATTTAGGAGGTCCCCACCCACAAGAATATTTTGTGTTATATATATTATTATGAATAAATTCATACTCTGAAGTCTTTTATATACTTCAATTTTAAAGTGATTTATTATTTTAAAAAGTTTAATGACTTAATATAAATTCAAAAGTAAATTAAATTAAAATAAAGTTGAAATTATCTTTATGTAAGTATAAAGTTGAATCTAAATTTATTTAAGTTATTCATTAATTAATAAAGTTCAATTATAACTTAAGTTGTAACCAATTATTGTTGAAGGTTTTTTAAAGACTTGAACATGACATTTCTAAGGATGAAGTTATACAGGTACAAGATCTCAAAATAGTTTTCATATTACAGTCCTCTTTTGTGAAATGTATTTGAGATCAAACGTATGATTATATAAAGACCAAATAACACTTTATCAATGGTGAAGTACTTTAATTGGTCTAGACAAATATATCTAGTTTTGATCAATTATCAATAAACTGATTATCTAAAAGTTGTCCAAGTTTTAATATTTTGATAACTATAGAGATATTTTAGTCAAATACACTTGGATTATTTCTATAATTTTCCCAAAACCAATTACAATTTCATGAATATACATGGCATGAAAAATCCATTTTTAATTACTATCGTGAGCTTGAAATCTATTTTTCTAGTTGAGTACTATTTTGTAAACAATTATGAGTCAAATATTTTGACTTCTAAGTAAAATATTTATTTATTATTTTTCACGATGACTTGGGTCCAAAAGTTTGTTACATTTTAAGTATTTTTTTTCACTAATTTAATATTTTTATTTAATTTAATTTTACTATTTTGTATGTTTATAATTTTGATTTATTTTTTATTTTCTTATTTTTTATTCACTAAGTCTATAATATATACATCACTTATATTTTCATCTTTCTTGAAGTTTATAATCTTTTATTTCCCACTTCCTTTATAATCTTTATTTATTTTTTAATTTTTTTGAACAGTATTGTTATTTTATTTATCACGTTTGTATTGTTCTTTACTTTTATTTCATTTCTCTTTTTTTGTTTAGGATTCATAATTAATATATATATATATATTAGTAATCATTTTTAAGTATGTTATGATTTGAAAGTGAGATATATGATGAGAGGTGGAAGTGAATAAAAAAATAAAAATGAAATATCTGATTAGATTTGAAAGTGTTAGTGTTTTACTCTTCAAGAGAATACCTCATTCATAGTTATCACTCTATCATTAAGTTAATATTTTGAACATGGTAAGAGAAATGATATAGATGTGATAAAGTGAAATATGATATGAAAAAGGATGAGAAGTGAATTTTAAAGTTAAAACTCTCAATCATGAATATTGACTTTTGTTTGATTAAAAGATATTCAATATTGTTTGTGACATTTTGATAAATATTTTCTCATTAAAATTGATTAAATCTACTAACTAATTTAGATTCTCAGATATTATGAAGTTTGATAGATGATTTCAAAACCTTTAACCTTTAACATTTAAAAATATCCTTTTGTACACTTAAGAAGTAGTCTTCTAGTTAGTATGTCCCTACAATTAAACTAGTTCTATCATGATTTAACCTTCAAGATATGATAAAGGGGTGATTAGTTAACTACTATAATTTTTAGTATCAACACACTAATTGAAAGGGGAGGTCATTGAACTAGTGAAATGCATAGTCCTTAAAACTCTGTTATGCCTATTTTTACTACCCCATTATTGTTTTGAAAGTCTCGACATGATTAATCCTACTATATGGTGATTTTTGTCATAACATTTAAATATGCTAGTGGAAGCCAATTTGTTTGCATTAGTTTGAATGATAATTTTTCTATGTGTATCTAAATATGAGATATTGCTGATTTGAAATGACTTATTACTCATAAAATTAATTTAAGTTAATGTGTATTATAAGATGAATAATTTAAGTATATGTCACATTTAGAATATTATCACGGTTACACCTCTTTTGCATTTTAGTATGTGAACACTTTTGAGTTGTAATTTTGGATTTAATATTTACACAGAGATAATCAATGTGATAGTTTTAATAGGATTTGATAAGTCATCAAATGTAATCTATGTCAAATGAGAGAAAATAATAACATAGATTTGTGTTGAGTTCACTTTGGCAGTAATCCTCAGTGCAGTTGTAATATGATTGGTTGAGACAAAATATCACAAGATTGATTTTTAATTACATATTGATTGGTGTGTGATCCAATGATAATTATATTCAAATTTTTGATCAAAAGCTCTATTTTACTTGAACATATTGGGTCATGAGGAGTAATATCTGGTACATGTTTTAATAGCATTCTGCTTCTCCATCTAGAATGTGATGTAATATAGGTACACTGAGCTTTATGACATGTCACTCAACATCACAAAAACATATCAAACATTCTCAAGATAATAAGTTTTCATTGACAAGGAATGAATTGGTTGTTATATTCATCTTATTTACTTTTATTGATATTATCTAATATCATTGATATGAAATAGACCTTTGCATCAATCATTAACTTTGGTTTAGGTAGTAAGTAGCTATTGATAATATATTCTGTACGTATTTTTATAAGGTCAAGGGTATTTTGCATGGATAATAGTTGATGATAATATTTTTTGGTATATATCATAGTTTAAAAGGTTTTATTTAATTTGAACCATGGATATTTATGTGGAGGCTATCTTTGATATGGGTCCTTGACCCAAAGATTTATTTTGTGTGAAATATGACACAAAATTCAATAGACACATGACTCAAAATGGGTAAGAATAGATTTGGTGGAAAATTTGGTTGATGGTGAGTAAATGTTGATGTATTTGCATCAAATTTGGTTTTGGTATTTAATTTAGATTGGTCCTAAACTACCTCTTAGCATTGACAACTTATAACTAGTTTGGCAAAACTTCAAATTATTTGGAATTGAATGTATTATTAATTAAAATATTAGAAAGTCACTCAATTGCATTTAATAAGTATTTATGTAAAATTCCTTAGAACAAAAGGTTTGATTTTAATTTATCTTGTGTCATGTAGCAAGCTAGTTGGTAGAAATAAAGCTTTGTAGAAACCTTGGTTGCTTGGTAAGGATGTTTTATTGTGTTGATTTTTGCATTGAGGAGTTTGAAAAATTATTAAGGTATGTTTTTTAATTTCAGTCATGGCATTTATGTGAGATTTATTCAATATTGATCTTATATGCAAAGAAAATCTATACATGTTTAAATATCAATTCAAAAAGAACTAAGGAGATTGTTGGCTTTGTTTCAATGGGTGATATATTTAGTTTTGTTGATTTTATCTTTTGATAGCCATATGCATGGAAGTTAAAAAAGGAAAGATTTGAAAATATTTGCATGTAATTATTTAGTTTAAATTCATTGAAATGGTTTGTGGATATTTATTTATACAAATGTTTGAATGTTAATCGTGTGTTATGTTATCAAACCTGCATGGCATATTTTATTTATATGGTTGGAAGTATCACCATTTGAGTAATATACATGGATTCAAGAAGCCCTATTTTTTTTAATGATTTATATGGTCACTATGTACATATTTTTATTGATAGGGTTGAACCTTTTTTTTTCTATCCATACTCAAGTATATATCATTGCATGGATTTTGAATCTTTTCTTGAAGTCATTTTCTTAAAAATAATTTGTTTAAATGGATTATGTGGAATATATGCATATTGAAATAAACTCTAAGTCAGAAAATATTATTATGCATCATTTGAGCTTGTTATGGTTGTATGATTTATAAATAAATTTAGTTGATTCCATTTTATAAAAGAACGTTTCTGATCTTGAGTGTTTTTATTTGTGAGACTATTGGTATACATAGTTGCATGTATTCAAAAGAAGCATGAGATCACTGTTTCAGAGAAATTTCTCTTATATTATTTGGAAGGAAAATAAAAGTAACTCAAGAAGGGTATGGTAGAAAAACTTGATATGTTGTTCATGTGTTGATCTAGACGGTTGTAGATACTCCTCTTTGGATTGGGAGGAATGACTTGTAGATAAGAAAACACTCAAAAAAATGGTTGGCTAGTTAGATAGTAGGGTGGAATTCCTATTAAGCTAGATCCAATAAGCACGAGCTTCCTTGGAGGCTATCAATCCACACTTTTAAACAATCAATTTTTGAAAGAGAAAGATAAAATACTTATTTCACAAAAGATACTGAAATGAAATACAAGAAGTGCTTGATAAATGAATAGCTGAATTTAACTAATTATAGTAATAAATAGATTGCTATTAATTCCAAATGAATCAAGCATATTTTATAAAATAGGGAAAGGTTCTATAGTTAGGTAAAGGGTCTGAGATTAGAATTTGGTTGAGGTCTAGTGGGTGAAAATAGGTTGTTTGTCTATCACATAGTGACCATCGGTGCTTGGGGTGATCATCGATAGTCAAGGTAGCTATCAGTGGTTGGGTAATCATCAGTGATTAGGACAGATTATCAGTGATTAGGATAGACCATCGATAGTTAGGTTGACCATAAAAAATTACTATGGTTTTGATCTAGCTTAAGAAAACTAGTTGATGAAGTTGCAGAATGGGAATCCAAAAGTGGGATTGGGCTAGGTTGGTTGTGAAACATTACCAAAGTAACTAATTAGTGAAAATAAATACTTAGCTTGTTGATTAGTAATATAAAGAGGGTCAAAGGATCTATCAATGAAACTTGGAGCAATTTTGGAAGAGCAATGATATTTGGCTATTGGTCGATGAGTAGTAGTACTTTGGATCTCTATTGCACTTACTGGTTCATTGGTTTATTGGGCTACTAAAGAAATTCTAATATTAGAAGCTCTTAATAGTTGTGGATCCATTTTCACCTCCTAAACCTCTCTCTTTTATAGGAAAATGGGAGAGGTGGAAATGTAGGCTTAAAAATAGGTTTAACTTACTATCTAATTTTAACTTTGACATGCATTGATTTATGAGTGGATCTAACAAGCTAATTATAAAAAAATAAGTTATATTTGAAGTGGGTATTTAACTATTCAAGTGGTGAGAACCTAATTTTCAATGGTCATGCCTAATTATTGATAGTTAGGGTGACCATCAATGGTCAAGTGTTAAAGGCTAATTTTGGTCAAGTTGGGTTAGTGAGCCAATTAGCTAATCAACTAACTAGACTTAGGCTTGTGGTCAAAGGGTTGGGGGATAATCCTTAAGGGGTCTTGAGGTAGTCTAAGGGTATTTAGACATATAGAACCATTGTGTGTGGTTTTATAGTGTTTATTTTTTGACCCTTTTTATTATGTAGTTTGTATTAGCAAGTGGAAAAACAAAAAACTTGAGAAGGGTCAAAATTTTGGTTGCCTTGACTATAGGAGGAGGTGTTCCCCCTCAAACTGGGAATTGATGAGGTCAAATATAATTGGTTACAGGTTTGATAAGTGGTTAAGTTGGTATTGAGGTGGGTTTTATGTTGGGTATTGAAGTAAAAACATGTACATGAAGTGTAACTAAGTATAATAATTGAGATTGTGCATTAACTAGGTTGTCATAGTTGGCAAAAATAAGGTCTGTATTAGAAGGACAAGTGATAAGTGGACCATATGACCATATGTGATGGTTGGGATACACTTGTAAACTTAAGTCTCCTAGACAAGGTCAATGTATTCATGGGTATCTAATATAGGAAGGTATCCCATGAAAACACAAATTTCATCATGTGTGTGTAAGTTAGTGCAAGTTAAAAATGTTCAACTTAGCAATTTAGTTGGTGTAGTCAAAAGGACCAAGGTAAGATCATCTTAAAACACGCAAAATTTTTAGGCCAAAATGGCTAGTGGTAAGGTTGACTTTGGTTTGGTTATGTTTTTAGGAGAAGGAAATCTATTGTGGTTGGTATTTGATTTGGTTTTGGGTGAAGAAGGTTATATAAAAAGTTGTTCAGAGGAGAGAATCCAAAAGGCTAACCATCAATAGTCAGGGTTAACCCTCAGGGTCGACCATCAGCATTCCCCTGATCATCAGTGGTTTGGCATCAGCCCTAAAAGGTTAGAGATAAAAAGTGCCACTATGGGTCTTATTTTCTCATTTGAGCAAATTGACTTGGGCATTTTGTATTTTCCAAGAAAAACATTGATGGTGTTTCTAGCATTTAAGTGGTTGAGTTGGATTATTTATTTGATTGAGTGGACCGGAGGTTGGACCAATGAGGATGTAGAATGCATGAGGTAAGGCACATGGCTAGGCCATGGGTCTCAAAGTTCCTCCTTGATGATGGTCAAAGAATGAGGTAGATACCATGTTGAATTAGTAGAGTAGATTGATTTTGGTAAATGCAATTGTATTTGGTATTTGTTTATGCATTGATTGTTTATTTTATGGGTAGTGGTTGACCTAGGTTTAAGTTTTGGATAGTTTTGGTTAAATTTAAGTCAATTTTGAAATTGGAAAGGGTAGGGTCATTAGGGTAGGGTAGAAGAGGTATATGTAGAAGTATTTTTGATTGAGTATGGTTTATGGGTGGGTGTTTGGGAAGGGTAGGGTTTGGTGGATCATCGGTGGTCACATTACAGTGACCACCAATTGTCATATCTAACCATCACCGATCATGACTAATCATTAGTGGTCTATAAGGGACTGTCATAGGTCACTATGTGGTGATTGTCGATGGTTGGTCTCCTAACTATTGGAAGTCATTATGATCATCAATGGTCACCAAAAGTTGGATAAGTTTTTGAAAATTTGGTGAATTTTTAAGGATTTTGAATGAGTTAGGGTTTAGGTTAGGTAGTGTTATGAATGTTTAGTTAAAAATGATGTCAAAGGTGTTTTTTATGTTTAATAGGTAGTAGTTAAAGGCTAATGGTGAAGGTTAAGGTCAAGGGTAACATTTTAGGTTAATAGGTAATGGTTAAAGGTTGGATGTGAAAGGTAGTAGTTATGTTGTAGGGTGAAGATTAATGTAGGGTAGGTTGAAAAAAATGGTATCATTAGGTATAGGTGAATTAGGAAAAGAGGTATAGTTCATAGGCACAGTGTTTCAGTGGACTAAGGCTTTTGTTATTGAACCTTATAGGAATGGGAGAGGATCCAAATACAATATCAAGTGCCTGGGATCTTTGATAAGATTTATCAAGGGATGACCATAGCAGATTGGACTCATATGAAAAAGGTGGGCTTTGGTGGTATGATGTATTACCATCATGTGCCATGGGATGTGGTGATGATAGTAGCACTCATCAAGAGATGGGACATTACCACTAACACCTTCCTGATACCTACATGTGAGATGACCATCTTACCTAAGGATATCCATAAGATTACATGGCTACCCATATGGGGTACACTGATTTATGATATTGAGAGGAAAGAGAAGGATGATTTTATGGGTATTCTATATGGATATGACCTCAAATTTATGAGGTGGCATTCAAGAGGAACTACACCAGAGGGCTAGAGGTGATAGGCAACTACTGATGATGATGATAATAGTCTCATGTTATGTTGTACTAGATTTGAGTAATGGGAGGTTCCTTTATTTATTGTCAGGGATTTTAGTGGAGATGTTTTTGGGTCATAAAATGTTTGTGTGGGCACCTATGTTTTTGGTTTAGATTTATAAGGAGTTGTGGGGGTCTGATCCCATAAGAGGTATGGGATTAATGCCAGCTTCATTCTACATTATGAGCACATTTGGGTGCCGAGACTGATGAGGCTGCCATGGGAGGGTTATGATCAAATGGGTTTCTAAGTTAGATACATGCTGTGGAGGAGTGACTATGCTTTCTTACGACCAGGAGGAGGGTCACATGACATTGACTAGTTTAGTGGCTAGCTAGATGCATTAGTCATTAAAGACATGATTTTGAGACCATATGTTTGGTTTTTAGGGTAAGCACATTATATGAGACATACTATATCCCTATAGAGCTTTAGATGGATATATAATAGGTGAGATAGAGATGATACCATTTCATAGGGTATGATGATAGTTTGGCTTGGTGTAAGGTATCCCTAAGGTGATCTAGAGGTACAAGAGGGAAGATGTAAAGTTTTTGCTTCTCACTCCATAGCTAGTTCATGATTTCATTGAACATAAGGATATATCAATGAGGATAGATATATATTATATAGGTGTTATAGATGGGTATCCTACATGATACCAAGTATACTATGTCATAACTAATATTGGTCTTAAGGATGGAGGTCAATAAGATATGGATGTTGACATCAGAGGAGATGGGTAGTAGGTTCAGATGTCAATGGTTACCCCAAATGTATAGGCAATGAATATAAAGAGAGATCAAGCATGAATAGGTTTAACCATACCACATACAACCTTAGGAGTGGCATAGGCATTGCTAATAGTAGCACAGGGTCAGTTGGTCACCATTACAAGTGAGAGAGGCCAAGATAGATCTCAACTTGCCTTGATGATGTAGGAGATGAGATTATATCTAACAAGCAGGGGGTGGAGTACTAAAATCCATAGGACCAGTAGGGATGATTCCCATATAGAGATACATAATTATGATAGAGGAGTTATGGTACTATATGGTCTTAATCTTTAGGCATTGTCTAGATGAACCCTAATGGGGTAAATACATGGCTAGGATTATAGGAGGTGTAGGTACAATGACACCAGGTCAGTGGGCCACATTTGCAAGAGGACAAACTAGTGCAAGAGGGTAGGCTCTAGGAGGTAGTGGGGTCTCAAGTTCTTAGTTTGTTTATGAAATGTTATAATTATTATCTATATGGTTTTTGAAACTCACCTATGAGCCACTGTAGTGAGATGTATATATTGAGAGAGATATGTATATTTATTTTATACATGATGATGATTATGTGATTATAGACTCATAATATATAGATATGATCTTTGAATATGTATTATAGTTCATGGTTATGATGTTCTTGTTGATTATATTTGATTATGTTTATGCTCATGATGATATGGATGTGGACTCACCTAGCTAGGCATGTGATGATATGTTTCTTTATTCATTTTTATGATGATTTTTGATATGGATTGATGTTATGATGATAATGTGATGTTGTTTTTTATGATTATGATCATGTTTATGAAATTTATTATTATGGTTCTCAATGCTCATTGTTCATGGATGGTTTTTGCTATGATGTTGACATGATGATATTGTTGTGGTGCTCATGCTCAATTTTAATGAGCATATGCTTCCTCATTTAGATTTATACATGTGGTAAATATGGTTTATATAATTATGACTATGCAATAGTAATAGTTTATTTGTTTATGGATGCAATGACTATGCTAGGTATGTCTATTTTTGTTTATGATGTGATGATGATAGTATGTGGTGTGGTTATGGTTATGATCTTATTGTTAAGATTAAGGTGAAGTACATAAGGTAAGTTAAATAGCAAAACCAAATGTGAGAAAGAGAAGATAATTAAGAGACAAATGTCTAGGTGAATATATCAACCGGAGTGAGAGAATTAGGAGGCATGATGATTTTTCTTTGGCAATGATGAAAATAAACTAAAGTTGGATGGGATTAAGGAACATAATACATTTTAATGTTTCATATTAGCATTTTTTAGTTAAAAAGGTTTCTTGATCACATAATGTCAAGTTCAAAATACCTTGCTTATAGTGTATAAAGGGAAGGGAGATGAAAAATGAAATCTTCTTGGGAGACTAGCTTGCCTCCTCTATAGGTCACCAAAGAGATAGTATAAACAAGTCCATGTCATATAAGGTGTAGACTAATCAATGCAGGAAGTTTAATTATGAGAGATAATTATGGCTTTCAAAATTATTTTGCTTTTGATGATTGTTTGATAATGGGTCTTTTGTTATTTTGTTGTTGCTTTGGAGGGTTTGGGAAGTTGATCAATGTGGGAAGCTTCCAAGAAATTGATATGCTTTGATAAATGTTTTACTCAATCATCCTTCAATAGAGTGGTCTAAGTTTATGTGCTTTTTTTAATGTTTTTGGTAGCTATCCTTCAAGGGAGTAGTCTTCTTGATATTGAGCAATTTTGATGCCTTTGGTAGGTGTCCTTTAAGGGAGTAGTCTATGGATGATAAGAATAACCAATGATTAGTTTTATTTTTTTCTTATGATTTTATTTGACATAGACTTTCTTATATAGGCTTAAAGGTTCTCATTTTATGAAGGAAAAAATAAAAGCACAAGAATATTGAGTAGGTGTGAAAGAGGTTTAGGTGACAATGACCATGGGAATCTATCTTAGGAAAGGGGTGGAAAGTACCATGAGAATCATGTCATGGGTAAAGCCATGGTACCCATTCACTAATATTAGGCTATGATTGTGATGGATAATTACATGATTTGTTTTTAATTAGTTGCTCCTAAAATAGGAAAATGAATGTGGATTGAAATCCAAGGATGAGCTTAAGTTAGACAAAAGGTGAGTTTGATCCTTTTTAACAAAATAAAGGACACAAATGCAAAGTATTGAGGGGATCAATTTTTGGGTTTACATTTAGAGAGGATAAATGGTAAGATCTTGATCCATACTTGTGCATTATGATATAAGGTCTAAGCTAAGTGGAAGCAAACTTACCTCACTTGCTTTTCTCCATATTGGTGACAGGTTGGTTTTCCTTTAGGATGAGGTATTTGATATTGAATTATTTCACTTTAAGGTGTTTGTTATAAGAATGCTTGATGTTTTCTTGATAAACATGAAGATGGGTGAGTGTTGCTAAATGATGATCATCAAGTAGCTCAAGTTGGGCTAAACATTCTTTATGATAATCACTCTCAAAGATGAGATCTCATAGGGATATGCAAAGAGAGGGGATTTTGAATTCAAGATGCAAGATAACCTTTGCTCCAAAAATGAAAAAAAAAAGAGTAGAACCCATAGGGGTTTGAATGCTAGTGCTGACATGCCCATAAGGCAAAGGGGATGTGTAAATGCCAGTCTTGACTAGATGTATTAACCATTTTTATTAGCATGTCATTGAGTTTTTTTTAGAGGCTTCCACCTTTCCATTTTATTGAGGATGATAGGGTGATGAGAAACTCAAATTGATACCAAATGCATCACAAATAACTTGGACTTATTTGTTTTTAAAAATATTTTCCATTGTCAGTGATGATTTTATGAGCAATAATGAAACAACAAATGATGTGATGATTGATAAAGTCGACAACCTTTTCAAATTTGTTCAAGACAAGAGGAATATAGTCTACCCATTTGGTGAAGTACTTAGTCATAATGATGATCTCTATGAAGAATGGGGGTTAATTTTGCCAATAATGTTTAGACCCCATTGTGAGAAGGACCAAAAATATATAGATATGTGAAGACTATGGTTAGATTTGTTATGTAAATTGGCATATTGTTGAAATTTTACACACTTTATTACATAATCATAGTAATCTTGGTTAAGGATAGGTTAGTAATAGCCAAGGTGAAGGATGTGTTTACCAATGGCTAGGCCACTAAAGTGACCCCATAGATCCCATCATGCATTTTCCTGATATCTTAAGAGGCTTCATGACTATGCAAGTAGTGGAGGAGGAGACCATCAAAGATATGTTTATAAATAATTCCCTTATTATTGTATAACATTAGGTGATCTAGATAAATGCTCTTCGAGTATTCCTAGAAAGATCAAAAAGAATGATGGTAAGGTTGATATAATCAAAGGTTTGTTGATACCAAAGGTCAGGTTGGGTCTCCTCCATGTTAAAGATGGTGGTAGAATATAGTTTTACATAAGAAGGTTGGGTAACTATATTGATAAGGACATATAACTTAAATTCAAAGGATGTATACAAGATCTGAGAGGCAAGGGAAGCCATCATATCAATAAACTTGTTCATAGATCATGGGTGGTTTAGATACAATAGTATTCAAATGAGGCTAAGAGTATGTTAGCTAATTATTAATATTTTTGTAAAAAATCATTATTGCACTAGTAAGAGCTACTTGTTTGATTGACCACTAGTTGAGATTTGCTAAAGATGTTGATCTTTTTGACTCCTAAGGATAATGCAATTTGGAGGCCTATGACTAGGGCTTCATACTCAACCATGTTGTTGGTACATTCAAAATCTAGCTTGAAGGATAAAGGAAGAGGTTCACCATGAAGGGGGATAAGGACAATGCTTGATCTCACATGACGTTGACACTTTGATCTATCAAAAAACATGGTTACTTGATAGGTGAAGTCTACCTAAGAGAGGGTTGTGATGGACTCATCAGGGAAATCAAGGGGAAGAGGTTGATTATCTGTTAATGGTGCTTTGGCCAAATGGTTGACAATGTATTTTTTTTAATTAATTTTTGTTGAAGAAAATCAAGGTCAAAATTAGCTAAAAGCATGAGTCACTTGGCCATACACTAATTTTAATATGGTTTGGAGTGCATATACTTGAATGGATCAGTATTGGTTATGACATAGGTTTTGTGGTTGAGAATGTAGTAATAAAGCTTAGTGGCCATGAAGACCAAGGATAGGCAAAATTTCTTGATATGGGTGTACCAAATTTTATATTCTATAAGCATGTGACTGATGTAGTAGATGATTTGTTCTTTATTTTTTTCATCCCGATGAATAAGCATTGCCCCTAAGGAGTAGTTGGTGGTAGAGATATAAAGGTAGAAAGGTTGATCATCCTCAGGAGAAGTGAAGATAGGTGGAGACAAAATGTATTATTTAAGTGAATCAAAGGCCTTTTAATAGTCATTATTCTACTTAAAATATACATCCTTCCTCAAAAGGTGGTAAAAAGGTTGGTATTGGTCTAAGAGCTGGGAGATAAAACAACAAATGGATTAGAGCTTCCCTTGCAAGATATGGAGTTGCTTGAGGTGGGTAGGAGAAAGTATGTTGAGGATTAATTCGATTTTAGTTGGATTGACTTTGATTCCCCTAAGGGATATGATGAAGCCAAGGAGCTTTCCTAAGAAGACATCAAAAATGCACTTCTTGGGGTTAAGGTTGACATGGTAATGGATGAGTCATTCAAAGATAATATTAAAGATAGAAAAATGGTATTTACAATATTTGGAGTTCCCAAGAAGGTCATCAACATAGTATTCTATGATTTTGTGGATAATGTCATGAAAGATGTAGGTCATGGCATATTATTAGGTTGCATCAACATTCTTTAGTCCAAAAGGCATGACCCAATAGCAAAAATTTCCCCATGGGGTGATGACGGTAGTTTTGTGTTGATCTTTGGGGGAAATTAGGATTTGATTGTAACCCAAAAATCCATCCATAAGAGATAACATCTCATGCCCAATTGTAAGATCAACTAGCTAGTCAATGCTTAGTAAAGGAAGTCATCTTTTAGGTAAGCAAGGTTGAGGTCATGAAATTCTACACAAATGCATAGTCCCCCTATGGATTTGGTGATAGGTACAATGTTTGAGATACACTGGGGATAGTCAATGGGTTGAATGAAATTGATGGATAGGAGACTTTGAAGCTCTTCTTTGATGAGAAGGGCTATGCAAGGATTTATTCATTGAATTTTTTATCTGATGGGCTTGGAATCATAGTTGGTAACTATGTTGTGGGTAGTGATGAAGGGGTCAATTTTTGGCATGTCACTATAAGACCAAGAAAATGCTATGTTGTGGTCTTGCAAGACTGAGGAGAAGTATCGAAGCTCCTTGAGATTTAGTGATTGGATAATTTTTACAATGTGGGGGTTGTCTAGAGTGCCCAAGTTGATATCCATGGTGGATTCATTCAACATGGTCAAAGTCTCAGGAGGAAGGGATTTGTGGATAGAATAATATGGTGCACCAAGGTAGGTGAGAATGGAATCATCATCCTAACATTGAATGGTATTAATGGTATGAGAGTCATCTCCTATCATCTCAGGATGGGTCAAAGGGATGGTTATAGTCTCCTCATATTTTTGATAAGTTAGGGGTTTGAGGATGATCATGTTGATGAAAAAAAGTTAGGGGGATGATATCAAAATCCTTAGCTGTCAATGGTGGAGTGGATGGTGAGGATGGGATTTCCTCATCAATGATTGTAATGAGAGGTGGGTTGGTTTGTTATTTAGGTGATGTGAAATCAAGGCCATATTTTTCATGAGGTTTTTAGTTTTTTATTGGAATCAACTTATATAGCTTGTGTTCATACCGACCTAGGACAAATCCTTTCCAAGCACACCTATAGAGGTATGTCTTGGTAAACTCTAGTTTGTCTAGGTAGGACAAGCTAGAGGTGAATGGTTGAGGTGAAAAAGAGATGGTGAAAGTGTCAAAGGGTTTATCAAGCCCCCAAAAGATAAAATTGGTTTGAAAAGTTGAGGGTCCAAAAGGAATAATGTTTCTAATATTGGGATCATAACCAGGTTGGTGGTCAAGTTTCCCATACTCTTGAGGAGTAAGGAAAGTTATAACAAAGGCTACCAAAGGTTGAGGGTATTTTGCCCTAACCTCTATAGATTGTAACACTTTTATCATCATTTGGTAGTTATGGGGTGAGGTATTAAATAGTTCATACAAACTCATCTTCATTTAGATGGATTGGAGTGAGGGGGTCCCAAGATGGATACTTTGGGTTTGGTCATAGGTAAAGGTGCTTGGTGTTGGTCAGGTGGTTGAGTGGAAGAAGAGGGATATGTTAGTGAATTGAACACCTTTGTCTTCCCATTATCTTTTAGTTAGGCTTGCGATCATGTAACCACATAGATGGTATGGATTGGGGGAGGAGTCAGGCTAGGTGATTGATTTAGTTCCTCTTCACTTGAGGTGAGAGTGGAGGGGTAGGAAGGTGTTGGTTAATTCCTATTAGTTTTTGGATCGATACCAGGCTCATAGGGGGCTCATTTGATAATAAGTCATCCTCATGATATAGCATATGGGTTATCACTTAGAGAGATCTATAATTATCTATGTCATGCCTAGGTGTCCTATGATATGAACATATTAGTTTGTCATTATACCAAGATAGTTTAGGAATGTATGGGTTAAATGGTTTAATAGGTGGCAAGGTTAAGCAAGATGCTTGTAATAACCTCTGTAGGATGGTGGAGTAAGAATAAAAAAATGGTGGTAGAGGCATGAAGGGCTTAGGTTTGGTAGTGGTTTTTATGGTCAAAGACTTGGGTGAAGGGGTGTCCTTGGTATATGGTTTGGGTTTTGGTAGAGAGGTTGAGGGTTTAGGGTTAGAAAGTTTTGGGGTAGAAATTTTAGAGATAAGCAATTTGTTTATAGCTAGTTGGGAGATAAGAGGTATGTTCATGGATGGCTCAGTGAAAATAGGTGTGGGTGAAAGTAAAAGTGATGGTCTAACAAAAAGTGGTGGATGGGATTTGATTTGGATGGTTGGATTCCTAATTAAGGTAGAGGGATGAGGTCCTAAAATAAAGGGCAAAGTGGAGAGGGGAGGTAGATTTTTGATTTTTGGGCTCTTAGGTGGTTTTACCTTCTTTGTTGGCTTAGTTTTGGGATTTTTTGATAGGCTTAGTGGGCTTAAGTCTAAATTTATTGATAGGTGAGTAATGTTGTGGATAGGAAATGTGCCAAGGTTTTTAGTGGGTTTAGTTAGAATGGTAAAAGGTGATTTGGTGACTTTGGGTGAGTTTGGTTC
Source organism: Torreya grandis (assembly GCA_037957365.1). Taxonomy (NCBI): domain Eukaryota; kingdom Viridiplantae; phylum Streptophyta; class Pinopsida; order Cupressales; family Taxaceae; genus Torreya; species Torreya grandis. Next base: position 2,041,419 of record JARHVA010000652.1, on the reverse strand, counting down.
TGGTAGTGTTATTATGGTTTGATGGGCAGAGGCATTCAATGGTTGGGTTTTGGTGATAGTGGAAAGGGTAGGTTATTTTGATAAAGAGGGATCCTGCTTGGTTTTATATGGGAGCCCAAGATATTGCTAAAAATTGGCCTAGTCTAGGCTAGGATCAGATATAAACTCTAAGTTTTGAATTATTTTGGATAAGGGTTTATATATGGGTCTAAATCCCTTGATAGTGGAATCAAAAGATAGACTTAGGGGTTAAGGGGAAGAAACAATTACCTCATCCTTTTCCTAACAAAAAAGTTCTAATATTTGGGAAGGTGACTCCTCGGTGGGAGGTGTAAGCAAAGAGGTTTATTCCTTAAACATGATTTCTAGAGGAAGAGTGGATTATTGTATGATTGAGGAAAATGATAAAGTGGGAAGGGTTTCCTCTTCTAATGTGTATATTAAAGAAGAGTTTGGTGACTCTTGTTGTCCCCAAAAAATGTCACTCATTTTTTAGGGATAACATATGACTATTTTGGTCCTGCACAACCAAAATATTCTCTCTTCCCTTCTCAAAATTTTTTATGAGCCTTCAAATTATCTATTTTTCAAACTTTTTCAGCTAAGGGACCCTACAGGTATAAATATACAGACTCTACAGGCTCAAATCTATAGACTCCCCCACTTCTATGGACTTAATTTCTACATACTCTGTAGGTTGGTTTTTACAAAATCTATAGGAGAGAAATTGGTTCAACACTTAGCCACTTTTTCTATCGGGAAGTTCAAAAGAAGGTCTTCCAAGAGCCTGAAAGACAAGTGCCCTTATGAAGGGCACTTAGCTGCCAAAAATTGACCCTTGTAACTTTTTTGAAAAGCAACCTTAGAGGTCAGACAACCCTTTCAGAGGGTAGGCGAGGAGCAGACGGACCTTTGCAAAAGTCCAAAGGATAGTTTTGGGCTCAAACAGCCCTTGCAGAGGGCAGAGTGAGATCTCCCTCAAGAAGGAAGCAGGTGAAAAAGATACGAAGGTGAAAGAAGATTTCCTTTAGACAAAATGTCTAAAGGAATTTCTTCAAACATTTTGTCCAAAGGAATTAGAGCCTAAAGAAACCTGTAAGATCAAAAGTTGAAGGCATCCAAAGGACCCAAAAGGGTAGATACCCTTGTGGGGGAGGTCTCTCGCTAAAGAAAATGAACTATCTTTCAAGACCCCAAAGGGAAAGTTCCCTCTAGGAAAGATCAAACCTCAAAGAGTAGTGTAAGCTGCCATGTGTCCCTTCTAAAGTTAAGAAAAACCTGCCAAGTGTCGTCTATCAAGACATAGTTTCTAGTAAGTTTCAAATTATTGAAATGTGCCATGTGTCCCATTATAACTTAGCAAAATGTGACAAGTGTCTACATCTGCATTTCAATGTTCTAATAAGTTTCAAAGCTTATTTCAATAGTCTTCTCTCAAAGTCTAGCAGAGCTGCCAAGTGTCATCTGCTAAGACCCATTATAATTTGCTTCTAAATACGATGGAAGTCACCATGTGTCCCTGGTAAAACTTGGTAGAAGTTTACAAGTGTCAACATCCATAGCTTCCTCCTTTTATTGAGTAATGACTATGGTGGGCCCTGGGTGAGTTGCTAAAGTAAGCAGAGCGTGCCAAGTGTCATCATCTGTGTGAATCCAAATGAGTCCCAAATATTTCTATAGTGTTTCTAAAAGCTCAGTGGAAGCCACCATGTGTCATCTTCTACAGGACCCTCAAAAGGTATCTAAAGCTTCTATAAGATAAGTAGAATGTGCCATGTGTCCTATTATGACTTAACAGAGCATGACAAGTGTCTGCATCCACATTCCCCTTTTGAAGCTACTCGGGCAAGAAGTGTTGTGGGTCCCATTTTTTGTAAGATTTTTGAAGTTTCAAAGTAGTGGACTATGACAGATGTCAAAGGCAAAGCACTCCCAATACAATGACATGAAGGAATTACTAAGGAGGATGACAGGCTCGTAGTCATCAAATTTAGGACAACCAACTAGCTGTTAGCTTTCAAATGATGATGGACCCAAAGATGTCAAATTTGTGGCAACAAAGTGCCTATTGATCTTTACAGGGTTAAATGTGGACCCGAAGGCATTCAAATACCTTCAGGCCAAAAGGAAGAACAAGCAAGAAGAGGAACCAAAAGAGACAAAAAAGGACAAAATACAGCCAAGAAAGGGGGAACAATGGAGAAAGATCAGAAATATCCATGCATGGGATATGTTTCTAGAAGGTGAAGCAGTCCACTAGATGGACATCAAAGAGCATGAACATTCAATGGTGTAGCCTATTTTTTTGAATTGAGTAAAGCAAATGAATAGCTGTGCACACATTAGGAAACACATTAGGTGGCCCATATTTAAGACTGATGCCCAATTCCAACATAGCCCATGGACAAAATTTAAAATGCATTGAAGGCATTGAATGCATCATAGGCCATTTTTGTGAAATAAAGCACCCAAGTCTTTTTTGGATCACTATATATTGGACTCTCTCTTATTGTTTGATAGGGATCTCTCTCTCTTATCAAAAACACAACTCTGCCCAAATTGAAAGGCATTACTAAGACTTTGATCTTAGATTGTTGATCATATTTCATTATTTGAATAAGAAAACAAGTGACTTTTCAGACTTTGTGTTGGAATAGCTTGGTTGTTGGGGAAATTGTTCTTATATATGTTTCCTTAATACATTTTTTTTCCATTTAATTAAATAATTAGAATTAGTGAAAGTAATTAGGAAGGTTCCCTGAAGCCAACTATGGAGAGATTTTATGCCCCCACAATTGCCTTTAGTGTGTTTTCTTTCTATTCCTATGTAAAGGATCTTGGGATGACTTTGTGCCCTCATTATCCTTCGTATCTCACTCTTAGGCAGTTGAGGTGGAGACTTTGTGCTACATCTCAGTCTGTTGGTTACTACACTTTTGGTTACTAGTTACTTGTCATTACCTGAAAGAACTGCTATTTCCTATAAGATCACTTCTAAAAGAAGAGAAGTGCCTTAAGCATTTTCACTAAGATTTTCTCCTCTATTTTTTAACATCATCTCTAAAAAAAGAGAGATGGATGATTTATCCTACCCCTGAGTGTTATTTTATGCTTATATATATAGTATATAACTCTTGCATATTTACAGAGAAACTCCCCTTGATGAGAGGAGAGATTTGTCCCCTTTTGATGTAGTAAACCTGCACATCTGGCTGACCAATCTCCCTATGCTATAGTTGTAGAGATTTATTTTGCTCATCAGTTAGCTAGTGACAAAATATTCACCCAACAGTTTTTGGTGACTCTGTTGGGGAAGAACACAGTTTGAAGCCTCAAGCTTCAAGCTGAAGCACTGCCAGTTCTTTTCTATTTTTATTTTTATACTCTAGTATATCCATGGTATACATAAAGCCAAAGGGATAAAGGTATTGTTGAACCTATATTTGAGTTGGTATAGCAAAGTAATTGTGATCTATTTCCTTCACCATCTTGCCCTAATGAACTAGGAGCTTTCCTCCTACTAAAGTCAAGTCTCTTTTAATGGGCAAAATGTCTATTTTTGATATTAATAAAGCTTTGTCAATACTTACCCCTCTAAGATTTGTTATCCTACCTTTCCATAGTCATACAATGGTAATTCAAGGCCCTTGGGGTAACTCTTTTAGCCCACTCAATTTGACTCCACCTCTACATGAGATACCATGTAGTTCAAGGAAAAATTTCTCCAAGTTCTATGGTGATGGGAGAGTTCACTCTAATGAACACATTATAACCTTCAGCATAGCTTGTGGCATAATAGGTGTGGAGTATGAGGATGTAGCAATCAGGGTTCATGGAAACTTTACAAGGTGTTGTAGACTAGTTTTATCATCTACAAGCCCAGACTGTGACTGACTGGAACACTCTCAAAGCTAAATTTGAAGCCAAATTCAAGCCTGCAGAAGATGTGCATGCCCTATTGGCTCAACTCACACAAATGAAGAAGGAGCCTCATGAACCAATGAGGGATTTCATATCCAAGTTTGACAAGTTGAGGAACATGATTCTTGTAATTGCTCAGCCTACAATTGAAAATCTCAAATGTTTCTTCATCAACTCTCAGCTGCCTAAGGTGAGTTTTCTGCTGAGACGTGATGGCCAAATAGACCTTACTACAGCTCAATATTTGGCCATTAAAGTGGAAGATGATCTTATCTTGGTAGGAAATATAAGGAGAGATCCTAACAGAGGTAAATCTTCTTCATCTTTTGAATATCCATCTACAGGTACCACTGATCTAATGGTGCAGAAGCTAGAAAATGAGTTGCTAACTCTCAAGAAGAAAATAGTGCAAGGGATATCTTCAGCGCTTTTATACAGAGATATGCCAAGAAGGACATTCCCCAATCAATCATACCAAGGCAATGCTACTAGAAATCAAGGACAACAAAATCATCTTCCTCCCCCATAGGGGAAACTTGCCATTAAAGCACCCCCAACCAATTCAATAGTTGGGTATCTCTAAATAGAATTTGATTTCTCTTTCCAACCTGAATTGAACCAAGAAAATGATGCTGATATCCTTGCAGAAGGCCAAGAAAAATTAGCTGGTGACTCCAACATTGGTTTCCTAAATTACCAAAATGAAGCCAGAGGTAAAGGTAAAGAAGTTGATGGATCATATGTTGTATTCGCCTAGTCCCAGAACCAATCAGCCCAGCAAGCTGATAAAAAAAATAGGGGAAAGTTCTTAGCCTACAATTTCAATTTACAAATGAGAAACTTCTCTGCCTTTCCAGCCAAAGGACCCAGTAAGTAATAAAAAGGTAAGTACATCAAGCATTCCTCCATCTTCAACTTTAATTTTGTAGACCAGTACCACCCCTCCTAAAAACTAGAAAGATGAACTGCCTTCTTCTATTCCTAGTCCATTTTAGTTATTTGACATAATCAACCATATCAAGAAAACCAAAATTTAAATGTCTAAATTTGAATTCTTGTAATCCAATCCTGAGCAATTGGATAGGTTAGTTCAGTGTGTGAATAATAAATCCATCCCTGTAAGACAAGATGTTAAAAAGGTAACTCATGATCCCCAAAGAACATGTCCATCCCAAACAATCTTGTCATTACTCCTCCAGCTACCCTTAGGAAAATAGAACCTTTATATGTTTCCTTGTTGATAAATGGTTATAAACTGAGCAATTGCATCATAGACTCAAGTGCATCTGACAACATCATGATTTCCAAAGTCACAAAATCTCTTGGACTCATGCTGACCAAAAACTTTGGGAGATGTTTCTCCATGGAGAATAAACAAGTACCTCTACTGAGATAAATCAAGGATGCCCAATTTGCATTTGTGGAATTCCCAGACAAGAGAATCAAGATGATAGTTCTGGTGGCTGGCATCCCAGCATCCTATGGCATTCTACTTAGACAAATTTTTTGCAAAGATGTTGGTGGAGAATTGAGTATGGACCTGTCTGAAGCAAGGATTCCTATTAAAGGAATCATGCAGAAGCTACTTCCTAAAAAGGAATCAAAATATGTTGTCACTCAGACATCAGCCCTTGAAGCTCAAATTCTATTTGAATCTTCAGGCATGGATAATTACTTCTTAACCACAGAGGATATTCATGTTTCAAAAGATGAAAGTCATGTAGGTGGCAATCCAGGAATTGAGTCAGATGAGACATCAGAAGAATTAGTAGGGTGCAGTATAGATGGAAAAGGATCTTCCCTCTCTAATGAAGGAAAATCTAATAGAAGATTAATTTTTGATGATGTTTGGATCTTGGAATTCAATGGCAGAAATTCTTCTACCAAACCAGGGGCTGAGATTGTGTTGATATATCCTTAAGGAGATATTTTTTCTTCATATAAGTTGTAGTTTGGCAACACCAACACAACTGAGTATGAATCTCTATTGCTTGGATTGAAGGCTGCTCGAGATAAAGGCATCAAACTCCTTCATACCAAAGGAGATATTGAACTAGTGGTTTGTCAGGTAAGGAACCTATATCAAACCAAAAATGAGTGATTATGCCACTACTGCAATCTAGTCTAGGATCAAATTGAAAGCTTTGATGCTTTCAACATCTCTGCCATATCTAGGGAATTCAATGATTGACTTGATGCACTGGCTATTTTAGAATCTCTCTTAATACCTCATCTAGACTTCAAAGGAAATAGGTACACCATCGAATTGGTCTTTTGACCAAGTGTACCCGATAATGCCAATCATTGACAAGTGTTCAATGGTGACAACCAAATCATCACCTTTTTGGAATAAAAAGATAGCTTTAAATAGCTTCACTTTGAAGGCAATAAGCTCCAAAAACTTGAATCAGCTCCTAAAATGAATTCAGACACAGGTGAAGAATTTCTATAGCTAAAAGGGAATAAAATTCCTAAAGGACTAGTTTCTCTTGAGAAATTGTTTGACAAGCATGACATGTTCATCAAATAGCAACAAATGGATTCAACCTCCTCCCAAGGGTTTGATAAGATAAATTTAGGTACCAAGGAAAATCCCAAGATGGTGAACATTGAGAAGTGTTGTACTTTAGAGGAGAAACTCAAATTTATTGACCTACTATGCCATTACATGGATGTTTTGGTGTACTCTTATGATGATCTAAAGTCACTCAGGCCTGAGGAAATTCACCATGAAATTCCTCTCAAGGATGATTCAGTGCCTTACAAGTAGAAATATCGATAGTATAATCCAAAGATATCAGGTACTATTCTATCTGAGATACAAAAATGCTAAATGCTAGAATAATTTTCCCAATCCATCATTCTACGTGGATTGCCAACATAGTTCCTATAAGGAAAAAGAATGGAAAAATTTGCCTCTACGTGGATTTTAGGAATTTAAATCAATCCTCCCTAAAGGATAATTATCCTTTGCCCATCATGGATCAATCCCTTCATATAGTGATTGGTTTAGAAATTTTATCAATGCTAGATGGCTTCTCGAGGTACAATCAAGTGGAAGTTAGTGAAGCAGACCAACATAAGACTACCTTCACCACACCTTGGGGCACCTTTGCATATCAAAGAATGCCATTTGGTCTAATAAATGTTGGTGCCACTTTTTAGAGAGCAATGGACTTGCTTTCAAAGATGAAATAAATAAGTTCATTATGGTATACCTTGATGATTTAACCATCTTTTCCAAGCATCGTCCTAATCATGTGCACCATTTGTAACAAGTGCTAGAATGATGTTACCAGAATGGCATTTTTATAAACCCCAAGAAGTTTATTTTTGGAGTAACAAAAGGGAAACTTCTCAGACACATTGTATCTTGAGAAGGCATAAATATTGACTCAAAGAGAGTCAAATCCATCCAGGAGCTTACTCTGCCCACAAGTAAGCCTGTAGTTCATTCTTTCTTTGGAAAGGTGAATTTTTTACGAAGATTCATTCTTGAGTTTGTTGAGAAGACTCGCCACATTGTGGACATGATGAAGGGAAAGGCCACTTTTATCTAGACTAACAAAGGTAATTCAACATTTCAAGACATCAAGATAGCTATGGCCCATGTCCTAACTCTGGTTTATCCAGATTACACCAAAGAGTTCACCATATATAGTTATGCTTCTGAGCACATGCTTTCAACAATTTTAGTTCAACAAAATAAAGAAGATATGGAATCTCTCATTTCTTTCATGAGCTGCCCTCTCAAAGCTCATGAGCTAAAGTACTCAAACATAGAGAAGCATGCTTATGTAGTGGTCAAGGTAGTAAAGCATTTCCACTTCTACATCCTGAATTCACACACTACTACCTTGGTTCCTGACACCACAGTCAAATCCATATTAACTCAGTAGGAGTTTGGGACAAAAAGAGGCAATTGGATTGAAAAAATCTAGGGGTTTGATCTAATCATCAAACTAACAAAGCTGGTGTGTGGAAAAGGCCTATGCTAATTGATTGTTGATAATAAACCAAAACAAATAGAGCATGAAGAATCTAAAGAAGAAGACACACCAACAATCCTCTTTGTCTCCACCATGAATGAGTGGTATTCAGGTATTGCTCATTTCCTTACTTATGGTGAGTATCTTTCTCACCTATCTTATAAATAAAGGAGGACTATCAATTGAGAGCTGCCAATTTTGTCGTCTGGGACAACGGCCTGTACAAGAGGAACCTTGATGGAGTGTTCATTTGCTGTGTGGACAAGAAACAATAGAACCAACTTTTGAAGTCCTTCCATAATTTGACCTATGGAGGACATTTTTTTTCCCCCTATAACTACCCACAAGATTTTGTGAGCTAGGTATTACTGGCCTACTCTTTTTCAAGATGCATACAAGTGGGTAAGGAAATGTAAACTATACCAATAGAACCAACTCCTTCCATAATTTGACCTATGGAGGACATTTTTTTCCCCCTATAACTACCCACAAGATTTTGTGAGCTAGGTATTACTGGCCTACTCTTTTTCAAGATGCATACAAGTGGGTAAGGAAATGTAAACTATGCCAGTAGTTTGTTAGAAGATCTAAGTTGGCTACCCTGCCTCTCAATCCAGTGGTGATAGAAGAGCCATTTCAATAATGGGGAATTGATTTCATTAGTGCTGTAAACCCATCTTCAAGTGCTAGACATGATTATGTCCTCATAGCCACATACTACTTCACCAAGTGGGTAGAAGCTATCCCAACCAAGCATGCTACTTCTGAAGTAGTGTGCAATTTCTTTAAGGAGAATATCATTTCCAGGTTTGGGGTCCCAACCAAGATTATCACAAACAACATATCTTATTTCACTTCCCAAGAGATTACTTAGTTCTATTTTTACTATGGGATCAACCTCCCTCACTCTTCTGATTACTTTCCACAAGGGAATGGACAAGTTGAATCAAGTAACAAGAACCTGATAGCTATCATCAAGAAGTTGGTGGATGACAACCAAAGGACATGGAATAAAGTATTGGTTGATGCTTTGTGGGTAGATAGAATTAAACCAAAAATGGAAATTGGTATGTCTCCTTTCCAACTTTTTTATGGGCTCAATGCTAAGATACCAATCACCCTGAAATTGCCAACATTAAAATTGGCTAAGGCAATTGAAGATTAGACATATAAAATCTCTATTGATAAGAGGATCATGTACCTAACTGAGCTAGATGAGCAGATAACTATGGTGGTGGACCAAATTGATGCCCATCAAAGTCTGGTGAAGAAGCTCTTTGACCAAAAGGCAAAAAAATGTGGTTTCTAGGTTGCAAATCAAGTCCTGTTGTGGGACAAAATAAGAGAACCAAAGGGGATGCATGGGAAGTTTGACTCCCTTTAGAGGGGCCCATTTATTATCTATCAGCCTAATGGTGAAAATAGCTTCCTGCTAAAGTATCATGATGGCATGCTCTTTTCTCTACCTCATAATGGGCAGCATCTAAAGCACTTCAATTCTTGAAGTATCAGATAGGTTCACCTGTACATATGTATATTTGTATAGTCTTTGTTTATGCTTTGTGTTGTTCATTTTCATTTTTTTTTTGAGCCTTTCTTTTTGGTAGCATGACTCCATAGCCCAATGGCATACTTCAAAGGCACTGGAGATTTTGGTTTCTACTCCCCTCAGTTGTTTCAAATTTTCAACTAAAAGAAGTTCCCCAACTAGAGCCAGTTGTCCCCAAAAAATGTCACTCATTTTTTAGGAACAACATATGACTTTTTTGGTCCTACACAGCCAAAATATTCTCTCTTCCCTTCTCAAAAATTGTTATGAGCCTTCAAATTCTCTATTTTTCAAACTTTTTCAGCTAAGGGACCCTACAGGTAGAAATCGACCAGACTCTATAGGCTCAAATCTATGGACTCCCCAAGTTCTAAGGACTTAATTTCTATGGACTCTATAGGTTGGTTTCTACAAACTCTACAGGAGAGAAATAGGTTCAACACTTGGCCATTTTTTCTATCGAGAAGTTCAAAATAAGGTCTTCCAAGAGCCCAAAAGACAAGTGCCCTTGCAGAAGGGCACCTAGCTACCAAAAATTGACCCTTGAAACTTTTCCAAAAAGCAACCTTGGAGGTCAGACAACCCTTTTGGAGGGTAGGCGAGGAGAAAATAGACCTTTGCAAAAGTCTGAAGGATATTTTTGGGCTTGAAAAACCCTTGTAGAGGGTAGAGTGAGATCTCCCTTGGGAAGGAAGCAAGTGAGAAAGACATGAAGGTGAAGGAAGATTTCCTTCAGACAAAATATCTGAAGGAATTTCTTTAGACATTTTATCTGAAAGAATTAGAGCCTGAAAAAACCCATAAGATAAAAAGCTAAAGGTATCCAAAGGACCCCGAAGGGTAGATACCCTTGTGGGGGAGGACTCTCATCAAAGAAAATGAACTATCTTTCAAGACCCTGAAGGGCAAATTCCCTTTGGGAAAGATCAAACCTCAAAGAGCAGTGAAAGCTACCACATGTCCCTTATAAAGTCAAGCAAAAGCTGCCAAGTGTCATCTACTGAGACATAGTTTTTAGTAATTTTCAAAGTAGTGGAATGTGCCACATGTCCCTTTATAACTCAGTAGAGCACAAGTGTCTGCATCCACATTTCAGGTTTCTAATAAGTTTCAAAGCTTATTTCAATAAGCTTCTCTCAAAGTCTAGTGGAAGCTACCAAGTGTCATCTATTGAGACCCATTATAATTTGCTTCTAAATATAGTGAAAGTCACCATGTGTCCCTATTAAAACTTGGTGGAAGCTTCCAAGTGTCAACATCTAAAGCTTCTTCCTTTTATTAAGTAATGACTATGGTAGGCCTCGGGTGAGTTGCTAAAGTAAGTGGAGCATGCCAAGTGTCATTGTTTGTGTGAATCCAAATGAGTCCCAAATGTTTCTATAGTGTTTTTAAAATCTTAGTGAAAGCTGCCATGTGTCATCTTCTATAAGACCCTCAAAAGGTATCTAAAGATTTTATAAGATAAGTGGAACATGCCACATGTCCCATTATGACTCAGTGAAGCATGACAAGTGTCTGCATCTACATTCCCCTTTTGAAGCTGCTCAGGCAAAACATGTTATGGGTCCCATTTTCTGTAAGATTGGTGAAGTTTCAAAGTAGTGAATTATGATAGATGTTAAAGGTGGAACACTCCAATACAAAGACATGAAGGAATTAATAAGGAGGATGATGGGCCCGCAGTCATCAAATTTAGGGAAACCAACTGGCTGTTAGCTTTCAAATGATGATGGACCCAAAGACATCAAATTTTTGGCAACAAAGTGCCTATTGATCTTTGCAGGCTTAAATGTGGACCCAAAGGCATTCAAATACCTTCAAGCCAAAAGGAAGAACTGCTAAGAGGAGGAACCAAAAGAGATAGAAAAGGACAAAATACAGCTAGGAAAGAGGGAATGATGGAGAAAGATCAAAAATATCCATGCATGGGATATGTTTCTAGAAGGTGAAGTAGTCCACCAGGTAGACATCAGAGAGTGTGAACATTCAATGGCATGGCCTATTTTTTTGCATTGAGTAAAGTGAATGAATAGCTATGCACACATCAGGAAACACATTAGGCAGCCCATATTTAAGATCGACGCTTGATTCTAACATATCCCATGGATAGAATTCAAAATGTATTGAAGGCATTGAATGCATTGTAGGCCATTTTTGTGAACCAAAGCACCCAAGTCTTTCTTGGAGCACTATATATTGGACTCTTTCTTATTGTTTGATAGGGATCTCTCTATTATCAGAAACAAAACTCTACCCAAATTAAAAGGCATTACTGAGACTTTGAGCTCAGATTGTTGATCATATTTCATTATATGAATAAGAAAACAAGTGACTTTTCAGACTTTGTGTTGGAATAGCTTGGTTGTTGGGGAAATTGTTCTTATGTCTATTTCTTTAATACATTTTTTGTCCATTTAATTAAATAAGCAAAATTAGTGAAAGTAATCAGGAAGGTGTCCTGAAGCCAACTGTGGAGATACTTTGTGCCCCCATAATTGCCTTTAGTGTGTTTTCTTTCTATTCATGTGTAAAGGATCTTGGGACGACTTTGTGCCTTCATTATCCTTCTATCTCACTCTTGGGTAGTTGAGGTGGAGACTTTGTGCTACATCTTAGTCTGCTGGTTACTACACTTTTGGTTGGCAGTTACTTATCACTACCTAAAATAACTCTTGTTGTTTCCTACAAGATCACTTCTAAAAGAAGAGAAGTGCCTTCAGCATTTTCACCAAGATTTTCTCCTCTATTTGTTAACATCATCTCTAAAAAAAGAGAGATGGATGATTTATCCTACCCCTGAGTGTTATTTTCTACTTATATATATAGTATATATATCTTTCATATTTACAGGGAACCTCCCCTTGATGAGAGGAGAGATTTGTCCCCTTTTGATGTAGTAAACTTGCACATCTGGCTGACCAATCTCCCTATGTTGTGGTTGAAAAGACCTATTTTGCTCATCAGTTAGCTAGTGATAAAATATTCACCCAAAAACTCCACTACCTCAATAAGTGGATTATGGGAAGATGTGATTTTGTCAATGGTCTTCTCAGCATTAAGTTCACCAAGGACCATATTAATAGTATGGTCTTCATGATCATGAAAAAATACTACTTTATTTTTTCTATTAGTAGGAGTGTGGTTGGAAAATGGTTATCTAAATATGTCAAGTGATTGGTTTAGGGGTGTATTGGGGTTATCTAACACAAGATCCCCCTTTTCAATGAGGGTTTGGGCAATGTTCTTGAAGGTATTATACCTACTAACATCATGTCTAATGACTAGATGGAAGGTGAAAAATTCATTCTCCTTATACCAACCCGGTAAAGGATGAGAGAAATAAAATTTCTATAGAGGTTTTATTAAGGGAAGATGTATGATATTAAACTTTAAAAATTTCTCAAATATCAAAGCATATGACTCCCCAAGCAAGGTAAATTAATTTTGGGTCTTATGGTTTGGGTTCCTGGTATTTTGATTGGAGGAATTGGAAGAGTTGGATTGGTTGGCAATGGGTAGAGGGGTGGTCTTAAAGACAACCAATTTGTAGTTCCCTTATTCTTAGAATTAGTATTAGTTTGGTTATTGGGTTTGGAGGGGAAGCCTCATTTGATTTAAAGTTGGAATTTTTATTTCTCAATTTCAACTTCCCCTCATAAATGGCTCTATTCTCTAGTTTTTGGTCTATGGTGAAGGATTCATCAATGGTCCTAAAGATCTATCCCTATAAGGTAGAATAAATGTGTTTGGCACAAGCTTGGGAAAAGAGTTCAATAAGCTTGGGTTGGGGTAGAGAGGAGGGTTGGTTTATAAGACTTCTCCAATGGGCCATAAAGTCGCCATTGGATTCATCATTGAATTACCAAATGGAGTAGAGATCAATGATAGAGACTTTATTAGAGGTGTTTATGGAAAAGTGGTCTAAGAAAATCTAAGCTAGTTGGGTAAAATAAAAGAGGGAGTGCTTTGTAATAACACTATACCAATCTAGTGCTAGACCTAATAGAGACATGGGGAAGGTGAAAAGAAGTAGAGCATCATCATAGACAATCATATAACATGAATGCCTAAATTCTCTTAGGTGTTTTTTAGGGTCTTCCTTACTCTAAAACTTTGATAACTTCAAGAGTTACCATTGAGGAGGATATGGTCAAATGGGGATAGATGGGTGAATTGGTTCATTACAAATTTGGTCATATGATAAAATATTATGAGCTCTAGAAATGGATGATTCTAAAGTAGTCATTTTATCCATTAACATTTTGATAAGGTTGGTTTGGGGCTGTGTACCCCCATAGCTATAAGGTAGGTTGTGTTGGGTTTGGGTAGGTGTAACATGTGTATAGTTGGTGGGGGGTTAAGAGGCTACCACATGTGGTATGTGGACATGGGTGGTGGAGATGATGTCCATATGAATACATGAAGATAGGTGGTTGGGTGGAAGGTAGAGGTACATACCCTTATGGGTTAGGGATGTATCTTAGGTTTGGGTGATGGGCACCTATTAAGAGATTAATGTAGGTTGGGTAGGAAGCATGGTTGGGTTAGTAGATAGAGGGTAGGTGGTTACTTTGGTACTAATGAGTGGAAGGGTGGAAGGTATGGGAACCACCAAGCTTTGTAATGGAGTGGAGGTAGGTGGGTTTGAAATAAGAGGAATGGTGTTAGCATTAACAGAGGGTAATCCTATGGTAATGGAAGTATCGGTACCCAAAGGTTGGGTTGCTTCTATACTATGAGGGTTATTAGTTGGGGAAGGATGTGTTTGGGTGTTGATTGGTTGAGTGGGTTGGTTTTAAATGGTGGTATCAGTGGGGTTATTGGTAAAGGATGATGTCTAGATGAATAAAGGTTGGGTGGAGATGGTGGATATAAAAGCATCACCCATAAGGTGGGATAGCATGCTGCAAGGATTGTCAATAGGTAGAATAAAATTAGGGGTATGGTGGGATATGGTGTTAAGGTAATGCTGGAGGGCTATGGGGTTGTTATTAAAAAAGGTGTCAAAATATACATCACCTTGGGTAATTGTTTGAGGGATGGTAGGACTCCCAAAAGGATGAGGAAAACTCTCTACATCTGAGATGTACTTCATGGATGAGGGAGAAGAGGAATATGGATGATTAGGTGGGTCCTAATTTGTTTGGTTTCTTAGTTGTTACCTAGTTAAAACCATGCAGATGAGGAAAAGAAGAAGATACAAATAATCTCACAACTCAAATGAAGAGAAGATAAGAAAAAGTCAAGGAAATAAAACACACACTAAAACACATTAAATCTTAAGGTTTATTTTAGTCTCTATTGTGTCTTATGCCTTAAGCTTTAAGAATTATGTGATTGAACTTGGCTTATAGAGTGGGTACTATAAAATAAGTCCATGGTTCATTTTAGGTTGTGTTTAGGCCCTCAAAGGGATATGTATTAGAAATCAATATGTGAATTGATATTGGGGCCTATCCCCTCTCTTCACATACTACAATGATAAGGGTGTTAGGTGCTTATCCAAGATATACCAATTTCTAAATATTATACTCAACCATAGAGCTGAGTTGGTTCTCCCCTTGGTGATTAAATCCAAGTAGGATAGCTAAGAAAGGTGACTACTAGGTAGTGAAATACCAATCAGGCTTTATGTCAATGTTTGATGCTTGATTAGATGTGAGTGATTTGGTCTTATGTGTGTGATAAGAGTGATGCTATGATTAATTAATTTGACTAATTAAGATATGTGAGCTAAAATAATCAAGTAAACAATGGATGTAGTCAATTTTAAGCCCACAAAGAAAATTTGATTTTGTTGTATGAGTAAAAAATAAGAAGAAGAAGCACCTAGATGCAACTATGAACCCAAAAAAAGACTTAAGGGTCCCACTGGGTGTACCAAAATGTTTCAGAGAAATTATTATTGTATTATTTGGAAGGAAGAGAAAATAAACTCGAGAAGGGTATGATAAAAAAATTTGATATGTTGTGCACACATTGATCTAGATGGTTGTCGATACTCCTATGTGGTTTGGGAAGAATGACTTGTAGATAAGAAAACACTCAAATAAATGGTTGATTAGTTAGATAGTAGGGTGGATTTCCTAGAAATCTAGATCCAAGAAGCATGAGCTTCTTTTGAGACTATCAAGCCACACTTTTAAAAAATCAAGTTCTGAAAGAGAAAGATAAAGTACTTGCATATATCATAGAAGATACTAAAATGAAATACAAGAAGTGATTAATAAATGAATAGGTGAATTTGAATAATTATAGTAATAAACAAATTATTATTAATGCCAATTGAATTAGGTGTAGTTCTTAAAATAGGTTAGGGTTTTTTGGTTAGGCCAAGGGTCTGAGATTGGGATTTGGTTTAGGTCTGGTGGGTGAAAATAGGTTGCTTATCTGTCACATAGTGATCATCAGTTGGGGTGATCATCAGTGGTCAACATAATCATCAGTGGTTGTGTAACTATTGATGGTTGAAATGGACCATCAATGGTTAGGGTAACCGTAAGAAGTTGGGTAATCATCAATGGTTGGGATAGATTGTCGATGATCAAGATGACCATTGATAGTTATTGTGGTTTTGATCTAGCTGAAGAAAATTGGTTGACAGGGTTACATAATGGGAATCTAGAAAGTGGGTTTGGGTTAGGTTAGTTGTGAAATAATAACAAAATAAATAATTAGTGAAAATAGATACTTATCTTACTACTTGCTAATATAAAGAGGGTCGAAGGATTCATCATTGAAATTTGGAGCAATTTTTATAGAGTAATGATATTTGGCTATTGGCCGATGAATGACAACACTATGGATCTCTATCGCACTTGTTAGTTCATTGGTTCATAGCGAGAATGACCTATCAAATAAATTATGATACTAAAATCTCTTGATAGTTATGTATCTTTTTTCACCTCCTACTCCTCTCTCTTTTATAGGAAAATAGGAGAGGTGGAAGTGTAGGTTTAATAATAGGTTTAACTTGTTATCTAATTTTAACTTTGACATACATTGATCCATAAGTGTATCAGGCAAGCTAATTATAGAAAATCAAGTTGTAGTTGAAGTAGGTTTTTGACTATTCAGGTGATGGGAACCTGAATATTGATGGTCAGGTCTAACCGTCAATAGTTAGGGTTAATGTCAGCAGTTGAGTGTCAAAATATAAGTTTGGTCTAGGTGAGTTAGTGAGCCATTTAGCTAATAAACTAACTAGACTCAAACTTGTAGTCAAAGGGTTACGGGATGATCCTTAGGGGTTCTTGAGGTAGTCTAGGTGTATTTCAACATCTAGAACCATTATGTGTAGTTTTATAATGTCTATAATCACTTTGAAATTTATAGTCAATATTTTGGATAAAAATATGTTGGAATATAAAGAAAATGTTTTGAGATGGGATTCTTTTAAACTATTACATTAAATAGAGGACTGTATAAAATTGATGTTTGATAATAAATATGATATAATTTAATGCATTTGTTTTTGAATTTTGATTTAAAGAATCTTCATTAACTTTCATAAAGGGTTAGTTATGTGAACCAAAAGACTTTTAAATTTGTTAATCCATAAGATTGATTTTATATACAATCAAATAATATGGAATGTAGTTGTTAAGATTTAAGGGATTTTGAAGAAATCAAGGTGCAAATATTTGTTGGGATTATTGGAAATATTTTTGGTATATAGTGTTTTGCATGCATTTTTTTATAACTTTCCATTTTCATACATTTAAACTTGATATGATTATCCATTTTTGCATGAAAATATTTAGGTGTTGTCGATAAGTTGTAGTCTTGAGGGTAACTTATTTGAAGTTATATGAATGGTTTTGTATATTATTAATATTTGACATATATTTATGAATTGAAGGAGAGATTATTGTGAAAATTCATTATTTATTATCTAGTGTTTTACGAAGTAATCATGTTGATAAAATGTGATGAGCTTTCAATTTTTGATGGAAACAAACTTCCAGGTGTATAGTTTGTAACATGAGTTTTGCTCATTAATGATATTCATGAATTTATATAGGGATATAATGACTATCATTTCATAATGATTCATATGATTTGCCTAAGATATTATATTTAAACTCAATTAATAATTGATACATTCAAATTATAAATTTATAAGTAGAATATATGTAGTATGATCTTCTTGACATTTTCTTTAGCTAGTGTTTTGTCTACTACAATGAATACATTCAATTTTTTTGTTGAAAAATATATGGAAATTTGATTGATAGTGGAAATGATAGTTTTTTTATGACTAACATATTTATATTTGATGTATAATGTTGAATGTGACTCAAATACATGTATATTACACTCAAATTAATTATAGACGGTTGTTTATTATGCAAGCAAAGCAATAATCAAATGATTTGGTAGCATTAAAATATTTGATATTTTTTAAGATTATTATGAAATTATTAAAAAATGTTGAATGTTTGAGTTTAATAATATTATTTTTGATTTATATTAATTTCTTATATTTATATTATTTAATATGGTATTGTTAGGTTGAAATTATGACTCACTAAAAAATAGTTAGGGATTGATTGATCTAAGTGAAAAAACCATCCAATAGCTCATGGGACAAAGAGTTCCCTTATCTTTACAATCTAATAGTGATCAAAGGGTCAATAAATTCCAAATGATATAACATGGATAGGCCGTGATTATTTCCATTGAAGGTTCTAAATGGTCTCCTCAAAATATTCAGGTTCTCACTGTTGGTTTTATCTACAAACATATTATTTAAAATGTAATGGGTAGATCATTATTCATAAAAAAATTTAAAAAGGGGAGAGAAAGAGGAGGGTATAAAATAATCAAATGCCTTAATTGAGAAAGGTCTTCCAATATTCAGAAATTAGATTAATATAGGTTTTAATTAATTACTGGGAATCAAATCTAGCTATTGCACATGTTGAAACACCACAATGAATAAGACTCAAAGGAATATAATCTGAACACAAAATCTAAAACTCCATTCCAAATAAAACTATTACACAATCCTACTACTATTTGCACACTATGACTAATGTAAGCCTCAAAATAACCATAATGAGCTCTTAGATCCAATTAAACTAATTATTGCACAATCTAATTGTATATCCACTTGCATACCAACAATATCTTAAACTTATTTACATAGATTAATTTTATAATTTATATCTTTGGCAAACCATCAAGACAAAACTATGATGAAGGGAATGTGAAATCTTGGTTCAATCTCCATAACATTTTTGTACTCAAATGTATCAACCTCTTATAATTGATTCTCTTATAGACATGGTTAATCCATCATGGCTATGATGGAAAACCATAAATTAAATGCTCTTGATACAATAATTAAATGAAATAATGGCTTAGAGCTTAGTGTTTTATGATAACATATCAAGAAAAGGATAATCATCTAGTCATGGCATAGTTTTAGATATAAAGTGGATTCAATCTCTAATACACTCCAAGGCTCAATGATCAAACGAAACTATCTAGTATTCAATTTCTTTTGCTGACCCATCATTGATCTAAATAGGAAGAAACACCTCATGGAAAACCAATCCAAATGATAAATCTATTGGGGCATGTATTTTCTTTGTCCATTCCCAGTTTATTATGTTTATCTCCAAGTTAGCATAACATATTTTAAATGAAATCCTTTATTAAATAATGATGCCCAAGAAATATTGGAATAATGGGTTGTTCCAATCTATAAATAGGAAAATTTTATCCTCTTAATGAACCTATTGATATTCCTATTCTTTGGGTTGACTCTACCTTAGATCTATGAACAATCTTCTCAATTTTGACCTCTACCTTTACCTAGATCTTTGTCAATGCTCTAGTCATTGCCATCTTCATGCTCATTTTCTCCTATGATCAGCTCACCAAATATTTGATGTAGGTTATTTTAAACTGAATCTTGTTTTAGATGATCCAAAATACTCATGTTTATATTTTTTAGTCGCCAAATTTCCTTTACCTACATTTTTTTCTTCTAATTAGACACAAGTTATGACTTGCCTATCACCTAGACCTTTCTCTAGACATCAAAGTTAAGTTTTATATATTTTGAGGGGGATGCTTTCATGTCTACTTTTTTTTTTTTTCCACTTTTCACCTTTTTACATATTTATCGCTTCTTCATTAGGCTCTATGACTTTGCCCATTAGGTCCCACTTTGCCATTTGGATATCTATTAATGTTATCAGGTGTTAGTCTATCATTTGCCTTAATAATGTCTATGTGGATTATTTTTAGCTTCCCAATATCTCCATTATTTTAATGGTTAATACTATCATTTATCTAGGCTCCTAGGCTCTTAGGATGGTTACAAGGGTTATAATATCAAGGTCTTAGGGTTTAGGGCTTTATCATTATTAGTTCAATCTTGGGCTATTGGGTTTTTTGGATGGTGCCAAGTATTACAATCCCATGACCTCAAAGGCACAAATATTTTCATTTCCTAATGAGTTTTTATTGGGATGGGTTACTAGGATCATGCCAAATGGCACAATCTCAGGACTCAAGGGCTTTAAAAGGACTTAGTCATTTTTTTCAAAAATATTTGACTATCATTTATCATGATCCTAAGGACCTATAACATTATGTATACTTTATGATTGCATAATGAATTATAATTACATCATCTCTGGGTTATTTATATTATGATAATGGATGAATATCAATGGATTATAAAAGTTTGGAAGATATCTATAAATAAAATAAGGCCAAGATGACTTAGAGAAACAATTAATAGGTTAGTCAATGAAATACATCTAAGCATGAGTAAATAAATGTGAACAAAGCATGTAATGACTCATTCCTAACTAAGTGAAAACATAAACTAGACTTGACCAAACATGAAATTTACCAAAATTAAAGCTAGATTTCAACATAAACTTGACCAAACAAGCACCATTCTGATTGAAATAAATCATTTTAACAACTAAATAAACATTTTATATAGATACCATGATACCTTGAATAGAATCTGAATCAACTATGGGCAAATAAAGATCATAATACAACCTAAAATATCATCTATGAAGCACAAGACCAATGTTTTTAATACAAGAGCACTTAAATAAATGAAAAGTAACATGGAAAAGTTCAAACTTCAAAAACTAGATGCTTTTAGGATAGATAAATGATTGTAAAAGAATGTACACTTGAATTTACTCCAAAATCATAAGAAGTATATATCTCAATGCCATATAATTAAACCAAAATCACTAAAGAAATTTTAAAAAGGTCAGCCTCTATTATTTGAATTCTTGACAAACATTGTCTAGTCACTGTGAATGAATGACTAATTGAAGCTATGTCAAAGTTATAAAAAATTATAGATCATGAGTTGGAGAATATAAATGGAACAAAATATCTATAATTTTAGTGGAATTCATAAATTAAGTCATAAAAATATGAAATAACATGGAAAGAAAATAATTATTCTAAATCAAGAGGGTCCCCATGTGAGATCTTGAATAATGAGGCATGTTGGACCCAACAGGTATGTTAGGGTGAACCCTAAACCCTCATGTTTTAGGGAGGAATGTGTTGGGAAGAGATAGTTAAAAACAAGATGAGGGTACTCCTTCATGGGGTAGTTTTCATGGTATGTCTTTTCATGGCTGTAAGGTTGTTAACACATTTTATAGACCTTTTCACCATGGTACTCATGTTTCAATTAATTTTGATGTATCTGACCCTATATTTTAAAATTTAATGATAATATTCCATTTTATTCAATAATTTTTCATGGTTCTACTCATATAGGTCTAAAGAGATCCCCTTGGAGATCTCATCCTTATAGATGAGATACTCCAAGTGAGTCTTCTCAACGAATGCACATTGTCATTGGATAAGTTCCAAATGATCCTCTTATTTATCATTATAAGTTCATTACTAAATTGAATCCTAACCATGTTGATCTGAATCCTTCTTTGGAATTTATTAATAAACCTTCTTCGCCTGATTTTTATAAACATTCCTCTTCTAAGAAATGTGTTAGAAACTCTATGAGTTACCCTATGGTGACTTGAGGACTGAAGAAAGTAAAGTTATAATAAAATGGTGATTATGGAGGAGCTAATTTGATTGAGATATTTATTGCCTTGATTGAATATACATAGTATTAGATGGATAAGGGGGCTCCACTTATTGACTTGGTTTCTCATAGTGATTCTGATTGACATGTTAATGATATGTTTGATTTTATTTTTCATTTTTTTATATAATGGTATATTTTTATTGTGGATACTTTACTTTTTTGAGTTTTTAGATAATGAATTTTAGTGGTGATATGTTCTATCGTGCATAAAAAAATTGAAACTTTCTTTTATCAAAAATATTAAAATCATTATAGTGTAGTTTATTATGCTTAATTTTGATATTTTAAATGAATAAATTTTATATATGGATTATTAGTGTTAAGAGTTTTTATTTATGTTAATTGTTAATGTTTATTGATTATTTATTACATACTTACATAAATGGTTGTTTAATTTTAATGTCTAAGCAAGTAAAGGTTCCCCACCCATTAGAATTCATAATTTAGTCCACTTTATCATTTAATATCTTGGAATTTATCAAAGTATAATTATAAAGTTAAGTTATAATTTTATAAACTTATAAAGTAATTAATTAAATTTGAATTCAATTAACTTTAACTGAAACTAACTAAATTTTAGTTGTAACTTGATCCATAGCAATCTCAAGGAAGGATTACTTTATAAAGAGATTGAAGACACATAACAAAGGGAGAAATATATAGGTATCATGATCTCTTCTAATTTTGAAATTTTTATGTCTTTCCTTATTCTTCTATGTAATCATCTCTGACATAAAATTACCAACTATAGATAGACCAAACAATGCATTCTATGATGGTGAAATAATGTGGTTGAGTAACACAAGTGTATCTAGGTTTATTGATTTATTCATAAATATAGATGATATTTATGGATTATATAGCACCTCAATCTTGTACACTTGGACAAATTAGACCTTCACTATTCTTCTTAGCTCTTAACCTTTTCCACTTCCACAAGTCTTGTATTTGCTCTATCTTCTTCCCCTTATCCTATCTCTTAATCTGATCAGTCTTATGTTGATGAACTAGATCTTATATCTTACCTATAATGCTTAAAATTTACTTATATTCTATCTTTACAAAAAAAATTAGAATGTACCTACTTTTTTTCTCCTTGTACACTAATGTTTGGGACATACACTAGCATCAATGTTAGTGTCCTGATCTAACACAAGTGTCAAGTGCCTTCAAGTCATTTATTTTACAATTGAAACCTATCTTAATGGTTATCCTAAGATCTCTAATGTAAGTTACTTTTCTAAAGGGATTTATATAGATATATAATCAACCCTCATTCATTCCTCACCTATAAAATACCAAGAGAGACCAAACCAACTTATAAAAAGCACTCTATCAAGAATTTAATTAAATAAATCTTCCTAATTTATATAAGTTAAAAGCTAGGTCACTATTGTACTTTGCACATATTACATGATTCACACACAAGCCAACATGTAGGGGAAAACTACATCAATTTGAGGCCCTCTTCAAAGTATTAAATATGTAGGCAGCACTCATTGATAGAGGTGTATTTAAGGTCAGATCGATACTATGTGCCCACTAACCCATTTTTATCTAAGTTCACCATGAAGATGAAGAACTAGGGTTATGACATTTTATGAGGGGTGATAGTCTATGACATAGATTTGAATGCACCAGAGCTAAGATGAAGACAAACATAAAAGCAACTAAGTGGTCATATCCTTTTCCAATAGGTATTACATATAGGACACTTATTTTGAACCCATATATTAGTATTGGCACAATCATCCTAGGTTGATGTTAGTGTTTAGAGTTATAGAAGCATCCAATCTAGAATCAGGCAACTATTCCTGAATCTTCTTATAGCCTAATTTCTACTTGATCTAGATCCAACACTATGTTAGCTTCAAAAGAAATTAAGTATATTACTTCTTTATCATTTTCATACATAACTTAGTTATATTTTATATATTTAGCCTATTCTTAGTATAAAAAAATAGTGTATGTTTATATCTGAGTTTAGCACCCAAATAACATGATTTAGATTTGATTAACACAAATATCAATTTTAATTCTTATTACTAATGAAACCATGTTTACATCCCCTTTCATGAATACTCAATTTATTAATCTAAACCCTGATGGGTCTATAGTTCAAACACTCCTTCAAGTTATAAATACCTTGGAGGAAAAGGTTACAAACTTTTAAAAAAATGATTTAAAATCCCCTCATGCTATTCATTTGCAAGATGTGTTGCATAACCCTCTTGCACTTAAGATATAATTACACTTTTTTGAAACTAGTTTTGTTGCACCTAAATTTTCATTTTATGATGGCAAAGGTGATCCTAAATAGAATCTTCAATACTTTTATGTGGCATGCCATAACTATGCCTCTAATGATAAACTTTTGACCAAATTATTTCCAAGAATCCTTAAGGACAATTTTTTGGAGTGGTTCTATGATTTACCTCTCCAATCCATGAAAGCATTCAAACCTCTTGTAGACTATTTTTTAACACACTTTTCCATTAATATTTTTGAATTTTTTTCCAATGCTCAAATTGCCAAAAATCAAACAAAGAACCAATGAACCTATCTATGAATATGTCTTGAAGTACAAGACAATGCTAGCTAAAATGACCAATCCTAAGACATATAAGGAGTGGAAAGACATATTCAATCAAAATTTTCTTGCTCATTTACATGAGTCCATTTGTTTTAAAAAATTCAAATCTTTTGATTACTTATGCCATGTTGTATGGGACCATGAAATGAAGCTTATTTTCTTAAATAAGTTCAGGGATGTAGCAAACACACTAGTTGCATCTACATTTAGTACCAAGTTTAAAATCAAACCAAGTTATAAGGTAAAACCTATAGATCCTAAAAAGTAAAAAACCACCATGGTTAACACAGTTTCACATCTGACTAATCAATTTATTTTATCCAATACATGAATAAGATAATTATCCCATTTACCTGAGTCCTTAGCTTCATTACTCCTGTAGTTAATAGAGTGTCAATCTATATCTCTCCCTCATCTTATATAGGTTGATATGAGTCAACATTTTCCTAAATGATATGATGTAAAATACTTATTATGATTATCATCAAGGCCAAGGTCGTTATACAAATATATGATTTACCTTAAAACACAAGATCCAATACTTTATTGATGATCAAAATATTACATTTGAGGATCCTCTAAAGGAATTAGGTTTGCAACCTGGTGATCACCAAAAATAGAAAATATTTAACACTCCTTTGTAAGACCATTGTAAAAAGGAACTAAAAGTGCAAATGGAAGATAATACACATCCTCATACATCAAATTATAGGAACCCATTAGATGGGATTATTGGTATTTATACATGACATATACCTCCTATGGTTTAGAGACCCTCTATTTATTTTGATGACAATGAAATTAAGGATGATGACTCTAATCTTCATTATTTATTTATTCAAACATATATTGATAAACACCCTATATAGTGTTATGATTGATAATGATGTAGTAAAAAATGTTTTCACCATGACATTAATTATACACTTGGGTTATACTCATCATGATTTGCATCCTTATGCTATATCAATTAGAGAATTAGATGGGACCTCCCAAAAGGTTCTTGGTGAGATTGAATTACTTTTATAGGTTAGTACCACACATATGGTTACTATATTTTTAATAATACCTTACATGATCATATTTGATATGTTATTTGGAATACCTTAGATCTAGACACTTATAGAAGTACCTTATGGAGTGCATAGGTGTGTAAAATATATTCATGTCAATCAGGTAATTATAATTATGAGAATTCCATATGAACATCCTCTTAGACAATAGAAACTTATACCTAGATAGTTAATTACCAAAATTATTAAGGATAATTAAACATAAAAGGATAAACAACATGAAACCCATTATAATAGGAAACCAACACTTGAGAGATCATTACATCAAAGATATACAATGGATTCCACAAAATCCCCATCTACTATGTACCATGTTTAGATATCTAGAGCACCTAAAATTATTCCAAAGAAACTACAAATCACTAAATGATGGGTTAATGAACCCCTAATACTATTATTAATACTACTACTTCATGATTATAGGGTCATATTTTACATACATAAAACATCATTGATACTATAGTGACAAATATTAAACATATATGTGCTCCTCGACAGTGTCATAAGATTATCACACTAGATTCATAGTGACGAAGTATATATGACCATCCATTGGATGAAATTTCCTTTTCAAATTTAAAAAAAAAAAAAAAAATTAAAAAACATTCAAATATATTTTTGTCACTTGCATGTTCTATTGGCTCCTTGGCATCTATGTCTTAGTTCCATGTTGATGGATGGCATATTTAATTACTCTTAGATACACACATGTGTGTCACACTTATATTTGAGTGTGATACATGCATACATAGATACATGATATATTACTATTTAATATGTTACGTATTCCCTCTAATCATGTCATGAAGACATTGGGGTCATTTACTTCTTTGATCTTGATACACATAGGCTATATAGTTCAATTATCATATTTCATTATCATGTGTGAGCTTATATTTACTTACACATTCCTTTATCCATGATTATATTTTACACAGAGTAATTGATATGCTATACAATTGACATTTTTTCCTAACACATTTGATTCATGGGCTATTATGACATGTTTATTTTTATTGGTTATAATTGTTGAGCATTGTTCCTATTGTTGAAGTTTGGCATGGATGTTGTCATTGATGTCAAAGGTTCTTAAGAAAGTTGTTCATGAGGTCACTAAATAATGTTATTATTTTATATAATCATTGAGAGGAATTAAATTATTTAAGGATCATGTAATAAATGTGAGTAAAGTTTAAGAGGATCAAGAAGTGTTTCAAGGTCAGTTGTCAAATTTCAAGAGCTCAAGATATATACCCTAGACCCTGCTTGGCCTAATAAGGCCTCAAGATATATTATCAAGGAATATGAAGAATGTTTGACATTTTTTTAGAATGATATATATTTTTTGAGAATGTAAGTAAGGTGGAGAGTTCTTGGACAGTGGTTAGAAGATATGTTTCAAGGCCTACTGTGACTTGCAGGTTAAAACCAAGTAAGTAAAGAGAGATGGTGGAAAAATGAGGTATGATTTTCATATTTAAAAATAAGAATGATAATGTGAGAATTTTTAGTGGTGTGATAGGTTTTATCAATTTATTTGACCAAGTTTGAGGTCAAAGTTTACAATAAAAGGCATGAAAAGTGGTTTTGAGGCTTTTTGAGTGCATAAAATGAAGGGTTCTCAACCTGAGAAGGACTTTCAAGTGCTCATTGAAATTTATAAACTCTAAATGGGAACTTAATATATTCATGGTATATTGGTAATGGTCCTAGATAAAATTTAAAAGCATTTTTTCTATAATGAATGGCTAAGCTTTATGAATGATCATCAAGACTGGAAGATGGTTTAAACCCTCAAAGAACCCTAACAATGACCCAATGTGAAAGATATTACTATAAAGTGATAAGAATGGATTGTTTTGTATATTTTATCTATTATATCATGAATTAAACTCTCTCAAGAATCTTCAGGTGTGATTGGTTTGTCAGGTGAGTAAGTGGGCCCTACAAGAAAGACCTTATTTCTCAAAGATTAATGTAGTTATCAAAGTTAACCAAATAAAATTTGATTAATGGATGGAGGATATAGATTGAGACTTGAATTTTATGTCAATTAAGTTTTTTGAGTAAGTTCTATCCATCAAGGTTGATAAAATGGTCATACAAGTTGACCATTCACTAGCATACCTATTGATGCAAATAGTGAGAAAACCAAGCAGAAGTGAGAAGTTGATTAAGGATGTGTTATCATGGATTAGGGATGAATAAAAATTAATGAGTATTTTTTTCAAGACATTTAATACATTTTAATTTTAGATATAATATTTTGAGATGATTGTATATAGGAAAAAAATTGCTTTCAAGTTGACTTGTCTAACTTAGTAAGGTCTATGTACAGTGAGGTCATGAGATTAGTTTGCAAGACAAATATTAATATTTAATATTATGATATATTTGTTGGAGGTTATTATGAGGGTGTTATAATATAATATTAATTCATTTTAATTTCTTTAATATGCTCTTTCATGTGTTATAAGTTCATGTTTTCATGACTATGTTTTGAGGCTAGTTGGTAGTTCTGAATTAAGAAGTATAAATAAAATTTTGATTAAGCTAAGGTAATTTATATTATTTATGTGTTATTTTTTTCCATGGTTATTTATAAATTTTTTTATTATACTTTATTTTTTCAAGATAGACTTTTTGGGTATGCACAGGCCTAGTATGAATAGTGTTTTGAGAAGAGGTTCAAGTGGTGTTTGGACATAAAATTTGTTGTGGAAATAAAGTGAAGTTAGATAAGATATATTTTAGTGATATTTTATATTTTATTTCCATTTAATAATTTTTAGAGTGTTATAAAGAGTTAAAAGGGTAACATATGCTAATGAAGGCCTAATTGAATTAGGTCTCCTTAAGGCCTAACAAGGGGTTTTGGTCCTATATGCTATGACCAACCTATTGTAATGTTTGATTAATGTTTTTATCATGTTCTAAGGGATATTGAATTTACAATATAAGTGTGAAAGTGTGTATTTCTGACCAATAGGTGTATGAACAAGAGCCTAGTATAAGAATAAGGCCTAATTGACTAGTTAGTGTGTATGAGAGTTGAAGCATAAGATATAGTATTTTTAAGAGATAATATAGGTCTGGTAGACCATAATAAAGGTGAAAATATAATATAATAGAGATATAATATGGGTATTATATATTAATATCAAGTTTAAATGACCTAATTTGTCTTGAAGAGACCTAATTGAGTGAAGAAGGATAATGACTAGTTCAAAAAGGATAGATGTGTGTGAAGAGCCGAAGAAGGAGGTCATCATATATTATATGATAAATAAATGTTTATGAAGGTGATAAATGTTTTGAGGTGGTTGAGTTTTTGGCAATTCAACCAGGGGGTTGGTGCCTCTTTGTAAGTGGGTGATTTCTAAAACCTAGTCAAGTTGGTTATTGGCTAGTTGGGGTTGGTGCTCCAAGTAAAGTTGGTGATTCACTAAATATTGATGTTTAAATTATAGGATAGTAATAAATTTTCATCATCAGTGGGTTTTATTCCCCTTGAGTTTTTCCCACTCAAACAAGTGTTCTATGTGTCATGCTCTTGTCTCATGCTCATGGCTCTTAATGTGTTTCTAGTTCACTATATTATTTCAATAATTAATGAATGATCAAATAAATTTGTAAAATTTTTGAAGCCTAATTCACACCCATTCATATCAGCCATTTATGCTTCCAATAATTAGTATCATATCCTATTACTTTAAGGCAATTCTAACATCTTGAAGGTGATCATAAGAAGCAAAAGAATGTCTTATGATCAATAGGAAGAAGATAACATGTATGATGAAGAAGTCTACAATGACAATGAATAAGGAGAAGCTGAATTATACCTTGAAGATGAGATCATAAGTACCCTTGATGATTTGAATCATCAAAAGATTACTATCAAGGATCTCATGAGTCAATTAGAAGAGGTCAACATAAGGTGTAAGTTAAAAGAAGTTGAATATGACCAGTTGAAGATAAAGATAAATTCATTGAAGGTTTAGCATGGAAAACTCATAGAAAAGTTGATCAAGTTTGAGAGAGAGCATGAGAATTCATAAAAATTTAATATTAATAACCTAAAAATATCAATCAGAAAATGCAATGCTATAAAGAATAAGTCATCATGGAACCATGGTAAGTACAAAAATGTTGTTTTCTACATCTGTCATAATATAGGACACATTGTAAGATTTTGATCTAATAGAGTTAGAAGGTCCATAGGATTCAACACAACATTTGAAGCTCCCATAATGCATAAGAAGGACCAAACATTATTATGGAAGCCAAAACAAGCTAGGATGGGTCAGATTAAGCTCAAGAAGTAAGATGGACTATTTGCTAAGAAGGAACAAAATACCAAAGATGACTCTATGCTAGCTCAAACTATCTTTAAAATTCAATATGAAGGAATGAAATGGTATATATATAGTGGTTTTTCAAGCCACATGATAGTAGAAAAAAACAAGTTCATCTCATTAAAGAAGAATTTTGTAAGAATAGTGAGGTTTAGAGACAACACAATTGCTAATATAGTTGGCAAGGGTGTCCTGAGTTTGGATAATGGAAATATCAAGAAACAAAATGTTTTTTATGTGGAAGGTCTAAAACATAAAATACTTAGTGTGAGTCAAATGTGAAATTAATGAAATCCACTAACTTTTCATGATAGAGGGTATGAGATAAGGAGAGATAAATTAGGAAGGCTAATTGCCAATTTCAAGAGGATTGAGAACAACTTATATGTATTGAATGAGATCAATAAGGAGAGACGTTTCATTAGAAATATAGATGAAATTTGAATATGTCATAGAAGGCTAGGTCTCCTAAAATTTGACAACCTAGTTAGGATTAACACTAAGAAGTCTATGAAGAACATGCCTACGATCATCAAGCCTAAAAACATAATTTGCAAGGCATGCTAAGATGGTAAGTAGACTAGAAGAAGGTTCAAATCTAAGGAGTACTCTACTACAAGACCCTTGGAGTTAATACACACTGATCTTTATGGGCTTACAAGAATTCAAATCATTCAAGGAGATATCTACTTCATGTTACCCATTGATGATTACAAAATAATGGCTTGGGTTGAATTCCTAAAAGAGAAAGTAGAAGTTCTCAACAAGTTAAAAGAATTCAAGGCTCTTATTGAGAATGAGAAGAATGGGAAGATCAATTGCCTAAGATTTGATAGAGTAGGATATTTTTGGTCTAATGAGTTTGATGAATTATTTGAGGTTCATGGAATAAGGAGGTGATTCGTAGTACCTAGGACACCTCGATAGAATGGGGTAGTGGAAAGGAAGAAAAGGAAAATTTAAGATATGGATAGAACTATGTTAAAGGAGTCTATGTTATCTAATAGATATTATAAAGAGGTAGTAAACACTACTATCTACTATGATCATACTTCCCATGACCCTACTCCTCCTTATGATTACACATTGGCTCACATGTAGACTACCAACCCTGGTTATCCCTCTTGGAGACATTTAACACTTGCTTGGACATTTCCCAAATCATATTATCATCCCTAGACATCCTCAGTCCATCTTTTTCCTTTCATTCTAGACAAGCTCTTTAGGGACCCCCTAGGGCCCTTTTAGATGCTCGTTAACCATTGTAGGCACCTATTTGACCTAGGCTATAGCTTAGAGAGGAAACCCATAGCCTAGGCCGCATGTTTCCTTCATAAAATCCATTTCCTATGCATAATGCATGAGAAAGTGCCCTATTTGGGCCCAAAAGGCTAGAAATAGTTAGTTTTTGGTCTTTTGGTGAGTTAGGGTTGAGATATATGCCTCTTTCTCATTCATTTAAGCCTCTCTCTTCTCTCTAATTCTCTCTTAAATTACTGATATGATCTTTCCACTTGATCATCACACTCAAAGCTTAGTTGCTTTATAGAATCCCTCTTGGTTCTTTCTTGCCACAATAACTTTCATTGTGATAGGGGATGCCCTATTTACCTACAATTATTCTTAGTGATTCATATTGCTACCTAAAATGTTCTTAAAGCTTGTGGGTTGATCCTTTCTCCTTCAAGACTCCATTTAAACTATTTTTTGTGCTCCTTGCATTAGATCTTCCATAGATTGGTAGATTTTCCTTCACCTCTTCTATAGTTTTTGGCTCTTGGTCTGGACTCAACTTACACATAGCCTAATCTTTTTCCTCTCTTGACTCTTATCTTGGACAATTAGTTGGTAGAAAGTCTACACATCTCTCTTGAGTTTGATATGAGGTCACTTTGCTTTTCAAATTGAAAATCTTTGTTTAATTTTAGTATTATACATTCTAGGGTTTGATTTATTTTAGTGATTTATCTATTTTGTGCATTATTTATAGTATTTTCTAAAATATATACATTCATATGTGGTTACAAGATATCTTCATTGCTTGGAATATTTACCATTACATGTTATGCTTGTATTGGAAACATTTTCATTATATAGTATGACTATACATGCTCAAAAGGATCTATACAAGTTTCTTAAAATAATCTCTCTCTTGTTAGACTAGAACATTGCATTATTAACAAATAATAGTGTTGAAAGTGAAAGATAGCTCAAACCTAGACTAGGCATCCTTTTGAACCCTTGCTTGAAAATGTCTTTATTTCTTAAAACATCTTTCATTTGGCTTGAAAGTGACTCAAATTCTAGATTTACATTTCATTTGTTAGATCTCTTTACTTGGTATTGTTTTTCCCTTAATTTGTGTGTAATAAATAGTCTAGTATTAGCTACTTGATTTACTATGGTTGGATCTGCTAGAGATACCTACATGATTTGTGCACTTAATCATGCTAGCCCCAACCTAGTTTTCATGTCTATCTATATCTTGGTGCAAGTTGACAAAATAGATAGCCACTATAGATCTCCTATAGCCCATAAAATCCCTGAGCTTTTTAGCCTCTTTGTGGTTTGCTTTATCACCATATGTACCCCCTTGCCAAACACTAGTGGTTTCATTCAGATTCTTGGAGCTACATTATGGAATGCCTAGTGGGATCCCACATATAATCTCATGCTATTTATATCTAGTTTAGATCTCTCTTAGCCAACTCCCCTTTGTTAGCTATTAGAATTTTCTTTTCATTATGTTTTGGCTCTCACCTTGGTTATTTTCTCTTGATTTTGTTATGTGCCATTCTCCCTATTAGATCCCTGTTAGTTTGTATTTTCTATTATCTTTTATGTTTCTCTTGATTCATTGCATCCATGGTCGGTCTCCCACCTTTGGGATGTCAATCCCATTAGATTTAAGGTCTCATAACTGAGCCCACTCATGAGTAAGCCATAGATGCAATGGAACACCATAGACATTGTAAGATCCAAGAGGCTCCCTCGACCCATAATGGTAGTATACACCCTCTCACATTTAAAAGGGAACAAGATTCTAAAGACTATAACCAATGGACTCAGTCACCTTTTCACCAGTCTGAGATTCATTCATCTAAGGATGTTTCTTCTCAAGCTCATACCACATCTCATTTACTTATTTGAGGTGATGAGGATCCCCTTACATGAATGGGACCTGATGAGTTTCATGATATTATTGATGATTGTCATAGATGCCTTCAGGTGAATGAAGTTCATCTTTCTCCCCCTAGGATTCAACTACATGCTTCCTCTAGAGACAGAGCTTGTGCATGCTCAGTTTAAAGTGTCTCAACTATTTCTTGCATGAGTTCCCTAACTATTTATCAATAGGAGACTTTACAGTAAGAACACCCTCATATCCATGTTGTGGGTCATAGGTATTCCCACTTAGTGAGTTATATTAATCATAAATATTCTTCCCATCCTCCTAGACCTTCTTTCAAATTTTTTGATGAGTGTGATAATTTTGATCACCACCTATAGACTATAGATCCATGGGATGCCTATCAAGAGCATCAAAACCCACTAGTTAACCCTCATTTAATGGAATGTGATCAATATTGGGGAGACTTAGGATATCATGACCATTTTCATGAGTATGCCACATCATCCCATCATCCTCATGGGGAATTTTATCTTTCCCATGGTCATTCCCCACCCCAAGATAGAGATGATTTCCACCATGAAAGTCTTACATATTAGGAACCACCTCAATATCATCCCCTCCATGACCATGGTCATGATGATATCTATGGGCATAGGCAACATCATTACCATCACTATCCCCCTCTTAAAACTCATCACCATCTCACTATCAACTATGCCTATAAGGATCTCTATCATAATTATCTATCCCCTTGGGTACGTGTTATTCCCCTTACTACTCCTATCCCTAAATTGCCTAAGTTTAATGGGACTCAAGACTCCAGTCCCATGGAACATATTATGAAATTTATGATGGCATGTATGGATTGGGAAAATGATGAAGGCATGATGTTTAATCTCTTTTCTTGTTCTCTATAAGTTGAAGCTCTTGTTTGGTTTTAAAATCTACCTCCAAATTCTCTCTCTAGTTTCTAGTTCCTAATGGATGACTTCCTCCAATATTTTTATATCTTTAAACCTTTCAACCTCAACATCTAATCACTCACCTTCATGCCAAAAGACAAGGTTGAGTCAAACTTTGAGTTTATATGTAAGTAGAATTCAACCATCCATATGTGTAGAAAAAGGTTCTAAAATGATCATCTTTATGATATGTTTATGTGAGCATTAAGGTAGGAGGCTCACCTTAAGGTCCTAAATCATGATCCCACCTTGTATGATGAATTTATTAATGATTGTTTAAAAATTGAAGTATTTGAGGTGCATGAGGGCATGTGGCATGTACCAACCCAAAATTCATCCACTTTACACGATTGTAGCCATAATGCGACCAGTGATGGTATTATTGATTTTCCCCCTAAGAAGAAGGACAACAAGGATATCTATAAGGTGAATGATTTAACAAGAAGCTAGTTAAAAAGAAGGCTTCTAAATCAAGCACAAAAAATAATGAATAATGTTTCCTTATGACCCCACCAAGTTTTATAATTTCCATCAGATGAGGGGGTATGATGATGCTAATTATGCTGCCCAAAAGTTTAGTGCACAAGCCTCACCTCCATCTCAAATTTATCCTCTTATGGATCTTAATCATAAATTGAATGTGTTTAAAGAGCCTCTACTTGAACATGACAAGGAGAATAAGAATAAGAAAAAGAAGAAATCAAAATCTAAGGCCCCTCATTCTCCTTATTGATCTTCTAATTTTTTGACTCATCTTCCTAGGTTAACCTAAGAGGGAAATCCAATCATGAGAGAAACAAGTTAATTACTTCTATTGACATATCATTTACTGGGTATGAGTGATTTTTAAATATATGCTCAAGTCAAGCCATTGACCCTATTAGAGAGACTAGTGGTGTTGGGCCTCCTATCTAGCCCATGGGGTTATGGAATCCAAAGGTAAGGTTCAAATTTTGATGCAATATCCCTCCCCAAGATCAATGACATCCTTACTCCATTATATAGTAGTTATAGGGCCTCTCAGCCAAGACCTCCATTTTGGACCTTCTTCAACTTTTCCCTAAGAAAAGGGGTCTCATCTTTGATGAGCTTGGTTTTTTGTGTGAGGGTCTACTATAGGATGATGTTGAAGTTTTGTTCAACTCCAAAGCACTCGATCACCCTCACCTCCCATCCTCTCTTTAGACCCCACCTTTTTGCTAGACATTTTGGTTCTTGTAAAGAGGGCTTAGTTTCCTTTCTATGTTGAGACCTCTATTGATGAATGCCATGTTAAGAGGTGTATCATGGATGAAGGATTTGTGTTAAATATCATGCCTCTACATGTGTTCAATGAGCTTAGGATCATTTATAAGAAGCTCTCTAATTCTCACCATAACTATGTTGGTTTCAATAATAACACAGTTACATTAGTGAGGAATGTGAAAATCTAGGTCGTTTGGACACAAGGTAGTTAGGATTGAGTTTTTTGTGTTAGAACTAGATCTTTCATAAAACATGATTCTTGACCATCCTTGGATTGTTAACATACAAGCTATTACATCAACCACATTTCTCATGGTATAGTTTGTACATGAAAGTGAGGTTCATACCATGGAGGCTGACCTAGATACCTAAGCATTTCTCCATGTAAAGATAAAGACCTCAAGTGAGGCTTTGGATTTCTCCTCATGGGGCTCTATGGATTCTCACACACCCTCTATTTTTGATTTTCATTTTCTCAAGTATAAATGTTGTGATCTAGTTGAGTATTGATCATCATTCATTCTTTTGGAGTGCATCACATGGTGGCTCCCTCCTTCTTCTACTCCATGATGTTAGGTGAACTCTTTTCTTTGGATGTTGGGATTCCCCCTACATTGTAAATTGCTTGTTAGAGTATAAGATATCTTAATACATCTCCCACTGAGATTGCTAAAGTAGCTAAGTCTGATCTCAAGTGCTATTTCATTAATGTTATGGAATGAAACCTATTCAAGGAGTAAAAGGATTATACAAAGCTCATGCATGCTTGTTTTATGCACCATGATCCCTTTGATGATCTAGGTTTGGAGATATTTCTCATAAATAGCCCAACCCATGGCATTCTCATCATGAATGTCCTCGTGGTTGAAGTTGAAGTGTCAGATAAATCACTCCCTCCCACATCTAAGTGTTTCAAGGAAGACAATGTTATGGATGTTGAAGTATTTATAGACATCAATCTTGACACCTCAACAAGGCTAAAGATCATAAAGATCATAGTTAGCCTTGATTTAAAGGAATGGAATGTCTTGGTCACCTTATTGCATGAATTTTTGGATGTATTTTCTTAGGAATATGCTTATATAAAGGGCATGGATCCTGACATTATTATCCATAACCTTGTTATGGATGATGGGGCCCATCACATATTCTAAAATTAATGACTAATAGTAGTTAAAGTCTTTGAGCTAGTCAAGGCTAAAATTGAGAAGCTTATTTGAGTTGGCTTCATCTAAGAAATTGACTACCCCTAATGGGTTTCCAACATTGTTCCTATTCTTAAGAAGAATTTAATGGTTTAGATCTTCATCAACTTTTGGGATCTCAATATGGCTTGCCCAAAGGATAATTTTACTACTCCTTTGATTTACTAGATTGTTGATTCAACAACTAGTTTTGAGATCATGTCCCTCATGGACAGGTTTTTAGAGTATAACCAAATCTAGATTGAGCCCAAAGACCAGCACAAGATGACATTCACTACCCCTTGGGGTACCTTCTATTATGTCATCATGCCTTTTAATCTAAAAAATGTTGGGGACATGTATCAGTGTGCCATGAACCATGTTTTTAATGACCTTATCCATAAGATTATTAAGTTCTATATTAATGATCTCCTTGGTAAATCTTGAAAGTGGGATGAGCATGTGTGAGACCTTAAGATCATATTTGTGCATCTCAAAGTGTATCACATCAGCCTTAACCCCAAGAAGTGCATTTTTGGCATCTCCACTAGAAAGATTCTTGGCTTCCTCATTTCATAAAGGGTAATTGAGGTGGATCCTAAGAAGAAGATAAAGGTGATCTTAGAGATGCCTCCCCATGAAACCTCATTTAGTTTTAGTCCTTCCTAGGAAGGCTAAACTTTCTTAAATGTTTTCCAAAGGAGTATGCTCATAAATCCTTACCCCACACATGTCTCCTATACAAGAACAATCCATTCTTATGGTTTACTAAAGTCCAATTAGATTTTAAGGAATTAAAGCACATGCTTCATAACCCTTATATCCTAATAGCAACCATTGAGGGCCACAAGTTCATCTTATACACATCTATTACTAATCTTTCCATCAGGGGCATACTATGTTAAAAATATGACACTAGCAAAGGGAAAGCTATTTAATACATCTCTCACATGTTAGTTGGCCTTGAGCTCAACTACTCTCTTATTAAGAAGCATTGCCTCTCCCTCATCTTCACCATGAAGAATTTGAGACATTACATGTTGGGCCAAACTACCAATGTGATTGTCTAATCTGATCCACTCTAACACTTGCTTAGCAAGACACAACTTATTAATAGGACTTCAAGGTAGATCATGCTTCGTCAGGAGTTTGACCTCTAAATTATTAACCAAAAGTCCACCAAGGGTCTAGTTATAGCTAAGAAAATCATTGAGTACCCACTACCTAATCTTAATAAGGAATTCGTCGATGATGCCTTTCCTAATGAGTTGGTCTATTAGGTTTTTTTCTACTTTTATACCCAATCTTATCCCATCGACACTCATTCATAGGAACATTATTAGATCTACAATCTCATTATTCACTATGTCATCATAGATGACATATTATTTAAGAGGGGTCTAGATGGTGTTTTGATGTAGTGATTCACCCTTGAGGATACTCTTTTCATGATGGAGGAGTCTCACGAGAGTATTTGTGGTGGCTACCCAGGAAAGTAAGCCACTAGCCAACATATTATTAGGATGGGATACTATTAGCTCACTCTTGTTAAAGATTTAGTCCAATATGACAAGAGGTGGAAGATATTCCAAGTCACTAGGGATGTCATTAATACCCCTATAGGCTTCTTACATTTTGATTCATCCCCTTATCCCTTCTCAATTTGGGCTCTCAACTTTATCAACAAGTTTAAAACTACCTCTTCTAATGGCCATCATTGCAACTGACTATTTTACAAAATGGGTAGAGGTCATGCCTCTTAGTAGCATGTATGGGAAGATCATCACTAATTTTGTTTGGAACCAACTTATTTGTAGGTTTAGGGTCCCTGCTATGATTATGATTGATAATGTCTTGGGATTCTAAAGCCTCGAGATGCATGAGCTCACTAAATGCTTTGGGTTCAAGCTCCACTTCTCCTCTACCCATTATCCCCAGGGAAATGAAAAAGTAGAATCCTTAAATAAAACTTTGAATAAGATGCTTATCTATAATGTTTCCTAGTCTAAGAGGGATTGGTATCTCATGCTCTATCCTACCCTTTGGGCCTATCAAACTAGCTTTTGAATGGCCATGGGGGCAACCCCATACTCACTCATGTATGGGTCTAAGGTTTTTCTTTCCTTAGAGGTATTAATCCCTTCAATGTGGGTTAAGACATTTAGATCTATCTTTGATGTAGAATAATACACTGCTTACCTTATTGAGCTTAATCAATTAGATGAGCAATCCTTATCCACTCTTAAGCATAACTATGCTTACTAGCAACATTATTGACACTAATTTAAGAAGTTAGTGCACCCTTATTAATTCAATTTAGGTGATACTATCCTCATTATTTACAAGGAGCACCATTAGAAGGAAGAACTCATGCATAAGTGGTTTGGCCCTTTTATCATCACTGCCTCTTTAGAGAATGGGGCTTATCATCTCTTGACCCTTGAAGGTGAACCCCTATGACACCTGATCAATGGATTCCACCTCAAGAAATATCATGTCTAAGTCTCATGTGGTCCTCCAAGAAAGTCACCTATGGTGGTAAGGTAAACCTTTCCTCTCTTATATCACTACTAACTTCCATGTCACTTGTACATGTGTGTGCACATGAGTTCTTTATTAGTAGTTCCTACTATCTAATCACATGTATCTAGTAGTTTATATCAAATAAGTCAGATACATCACATACAAAATCATATACACACATGTGATAATAATGAGAAATAGTTATATATATATATCACAAAAAATACATGTTTTTATCTAGGTACATCACATGGCTTCCTCTGAGCTTGGGCTCATAGTCCCCAAAAATTCCACATTTATGTATATACATATAATGACATCTTAATCAACCTATGAATGGGATATATCTATGGTAGTCATGCCTTTGATGGAGACCTTAACTTTACCTAGTGATTAGTTGAGCCATGATCTGCTCCAGGGCAGCCAACTAGTCTTCCCCATCTCTAAGCATGCCCACTCTTCTAGTCTACTCTAAGGCTAGCTCTACCCACAAATAATTTATCTTGGCTTCTACTCTAGCTAATCATGCCTTAGCTCATGGTGAAACTATCTCATGTTATGTCACATCTATTTATAATCATGTTTTGGATACCTTATGCCATGCTAACTCTACCTCTAGTTATGGTATCTAATGTCATGCCCTCACCATCTTGAGTGAGGATCATACATCCACTTGATAAAAGTGAGTATGTGTCTCTACCCCCAATGGTAGATGTGCCACCTAATATATCAATGGTGTCACTACCACATCAAGGAATAACTCCCTTAGTAGTAAGTTCACATGAGGTCCAATCTAGATAGGCTAGTCTCTTGTACACATACACAGAGCACATATGTTAGTCACATATCAGATTTCATTAAGGATGAGTACAAAGATAAAGTGCTATCTAGAAAATACACTTGTCTTAACTAGTGGTGTCAATGGCCTATATAAACCTATAGCAAGTCATGCTCCTCCTAGTGGTAGTGGTCCTCACCATGCTAGCCTCTCTCCACTGCTACCCCCTTGCTCTATCTTGACTACTTACCATGTTTCACCCAAACTGGTCTAGGTTATGCCTATCTCTCTCACATTGTCAGATGTTATCTCCATCGATGATGGTATAACCCCTATGAACCTTAAAAATCCTCATATCCCACATAGGTATATATCCCTACATCTTCTAACCACACCATATATTTGTAGGGATCATGGATGTAACTACCTATTACATCTAGATCTAAGGTAGTCCATGTAGGCCCAACCCTATCTATGAATCATGTAATCTATAAAGTGCCCTCTTCTAAGTAGGGTAAACATCACTATCTTGTGGTGTCCTTGGACATGTCATTGAGAGACTCTCATAATCCTAGAACATGAATAAGCTGGGATGCATCAATCTTCCTAACCCTATGCATCAGATGTGATCTAGCTACTAGTATAGTTAACCTAGGATATCCTAACCCTAAGCATATCTTTATCCTTTCCATAGTTTGAATAATTCTTATCCAAGATAATGGTAGTTGACCTATACTCTACCTGATGTAGATCCTCTTGCCGATAGTGCTTGCTATCACTATCTTGAGTAGTGTTACCCCTAGAAATAGTTGTGTGATGTATGCTCCATGGATATTTCATTGAGGGTGGGTTCCTATTAATTAGATCTTAGTTGAAGCTATATCTTATACCTATAGTAGCTTTATTTCTCTACCTATAGGCTCCAATCCATAGAGCTAATAAACATCCTCAATGTTTAAGATGGCCTCTATCTTGGGCCCCATCTAGAACACATGTATTTCTAGTACCTATGTGGTTACCAATGCATTCACCAGGTCCCTGGAGTAACACAATGAAGGCATGTGTGCAAGTCTCCAAAATCCTATACTCTGTAGGTAATCTTGATCCTCCACCAATAGAACATATACCTCTTTAGCTAGCTATGATGGGACTCTCTCCTAGTTAGTCACCTTACAAGATCTATCTCTATGTGTTGTCTTCTCCCTCACCTATGAAGGCTCTCCCTCCTTTGGTATGCTAACTCCTTTACATGTCTGTGCAAGTGAATAATAGGCAAAAGGATTAGTCTACTAGCCATGAAATGATAAAAATTACATAAAAACAATAGTTTTTATCTATTCTACTTGTTTCCCCTTCTTCTTTCCTATTTTGGCCCTTTTTAGGACCTCCCAGGCTCTTTTGGGCTCCCCAGAGCTTATCATGGGGCCTCACTACACTAAGAGATGTATTTTTGGTCAAATCCATGGCCTAAAAGTGGGCCAGCATATGGCCCCCATGGCCTAGCAGTGCCCTAGGCTAAAACTTTGCCCAAGAAATCTATGGCTTGGGGCATGACCCCCTGCGGAGTCCTAGGGTTCCCTATTTCTCCTCCTCTAGGGAACAATTTACAACACCATTTATCCTAGATTCTTAGTCTTGCTGAGCCCATTTTTCTACTCCTCATTTCATTTGATTCATCTAATGAATCATTTTTAATGATTAAAAATGTGTTTAGGGCCTCCAAAACCCCCAAAAAAGATTAAAATTTGCAAAGATTTTGGTTAGAGGACTTACCCAGACCGTCATGTGCATCTGTCACATGCTCTCATGTCCTTGCTTATTTATTTGGGATTTGTTTACTTGTGAGCTCTCCTTTGGCTCTCTCAAAGTGAAAATAAGAGTGAAAATGACTTAATTTTTATTCTTTTCCCCTCTTTTTGGCCTTTTTCTTGATTTTTGTGGGCCCTTTTAGGGTGTTTTCCCCTTTTTTGTGTTCCAAACCATGAAACCTCTATCTTAGGGGTTTTGGCATGTTATGAGTTTATTGGTGGCATATATTTTTTAATATATGGATCTTTTGGACCTGTACTAACCTTATTTTGGTCCCTAAGGCCCATTTTAGGTCCCTATTAACCTCTCAGTCTCATGCCCCAACTCATGGCCACCTACGGATAGAAGTTACTTATTGTAATTTTTTTTAGTTACTCGTTTTGTAGACACTAAAATCATGTCTACGCCTTGGTCATCCTCCCCCCTTAGTCCCCTTGGTCCACTTAACCACTCCTAGCCTATGTCTTATTAATTTAAAATAATTATCTTATTTTAAATTAATAATTCTCTCCCCTTGCCATCTCACCCATGACACCTCACCACCCTTGGATGCCCTCCTTGGATTCTCTCCACTACTCCATGCCAAGTCTTCAATGCCTAGACCCCCATTTCATTCTCCCACTCATCCTTTCATCCATTTTAATCCACCTTCAACCATTTTTTCCCCCGACCCGCTGACTCGGCAATTGGGAAAATGGACAAAAGGCTATTTTTAGCCTTTTTCTTGCCTTCTAGCCATCGACAGCGGTCAACTGTCGATCGACATCGGTGGTATTACTGGTGTCAGTTGCCTTCAAAATTGCATTCCACCTCCAGAATGTGGATCTGACCTTCTTTCAATCCACTTTTTCAATCTTCAATCGGCCAATCTTCCAGTCCTCTCTGAAC
The DNA here is from genome assembly GCA_037957365.1 of Torreya grandis. Lineage (NCBI taxonomy): Eukaryota > Viridiplantae > Streptophyta > Pinopsida > Cupressales > Taxaceae > Torreya > Torreya grandis. Next base: position 1,999,305 of record JARHVA010000652.1, on the reverse strand, counting down.
GTGAATCAGACCTCTTTCTCTCTCTCTCTCTCAGGCACACATCAAGCTACAACAATAACAGGTACTCTGCATCAGCTATTCCACCTTGCTGGAGGACTTCTACACCAGCAACATTAGCAACAAGGACAAGCATCAACAACACTCGTTCTTCAGTAGGTATGAGCTAAGTATGCCTCCTTTATTTCATTTTAGTGATCTAGAAATGTATTAGCTGTTAGCTCCCATTTAACACTTCTTATCACCACCCAGACCCAGCTATCAACTAGACCAGACCCAAATCCTTATTCTCCCTTTTCACCCCAAACTTCCATCTAGTCCCTCTTTCAGTCACACTCTCTGCCCTGTACAGACCTCCCAATAGACTCTCAGACCCTTAAACAGACCTAGATCATTCTATAGAGCATCTTGTCGACCATAAGACTTGCCCAGACCCTGTCCCAGACCATTATCCTAACCGACATCGACCATTGCCTCCACCAACATTGGTAGACTAATCAACGTTGGCAGACTTGACAACTGACGTCAGTAGACTAATCAGTGTCGGTGACTGTGACAAGATCGACAACAGCCTTCAGGTACGCATTTTCTTCTATTTCTTTTGATTCAGTCTTTTATCATTTTTGTTCCTAACAATATTTTGCTCTTTATCAAACATTCTTTTTTATCTACTAGTGGGTTGTCATCCCTCATAGAAGTCTCCACACTTCTGAGATCAAGCTTTGCTTGGCAACCCACCATCTACCTATCTAACAATCTCTATGTTTGAGTCTCTTTCTTCTATAGGTGTCATCCTCCACAACTAAAGAGGAGTTCTCAAAACGTTTGGACAATGGTGCGCAGACCTCATCTGGGTATCTTCTAACCCTAGACCATTTCTTTAGTTTCTTACTTTCTTTGAATGTAAAAAAGCAAAAATAGTTTGAAACATTTTGGCACGCCCGGTGGGACCCTAGGATCTTCCTTGGGTTCTTTTCTTTCTTTTCATATAGGGTGCATTAGGTTTCTCCTTACATCTCTCTCTTCTATCTCTTCCAAAAGACACTATCAGCAAAGGTTAAAAAGAATCATTCTTTTTCTTTCCTTTCTTGCATCTTAGACTAGTCAAAGTCATATTCTTCAACCCTTTCTCAACTTGTTTTCATTTGAACGACACATTTAAACTTGGGCTTAAAATATTTTGCATTTCATTTCTGCTTGCTTGCATTATTAGCTCTCACATCTAGTAATTAAAACTGCATCATGAATTAATCACACTTATGTTACACGACCAAATCACTTGCACAAATCAAACATCTTAACTCACCTGAGACAAGGTCCGACTGGGATTTCATCACCCAGCAGATACCTTTCCCGTCCCGGCAATCTCACTTGGATTTCACCACCAAGGGGAAAGCCCACTCTATTTTCTAGTAGAGGATAATCTCTAGGAGATGTATATACTGGCTAAGCGAGACCAACTTATAATTGGGCTCGTGAAGTGAGGAGAGCTTGCTCCTTAGCACCAAGCCATGTACCGAACCTAATACAGACTCTTGAGCACTGAAACTAACCTGAAACCAACTTTAGACTACTTCTAGGACCCGCTCTACAAGCCAACTTCCCACACAATCACTCTAAGGCATAAGCCAACATGATTCTAAAAGTGATTCTTAAGAATTAATGCTTAGGCTCTGCCTGTCTCCATCTATTTTTCTATTCCTATCTGGTTTTTTGAGATAGTGAGGACGTTTTCTTCTTTCCAAAAATTTTCAAATTCTTTGGGTTTCTAGAAGACACAGTGACTGACATCAGTTTTACCACCGACATCGGCAACCTATTCCACCGACATTAGTTATCTAACCAACGTCAGCCACTTTTTCTCACCAACATTAGTTTTTTAGCCGACGTCGATCACTGTCCAAATATTTCTTTCCCAAACAGCAACCTTAAAACCTGACCCTTTTTTCTATCCAACATCCATTCTGAGTTTCTAAAACTAAAAAAACACAGTTTCTAGAACCTGACCCTTTCTTGCCTTGAATGGTTTTAACACGCAATCAAACCAAGACACTTGTTGACCACACAAGGCAACAACCACTCCCGCCTTCGTCATCTTTGCCTAGTCCTCTAATGGAGTATCATTCAGAGACTAAATGAACTCCTACTCGACCAACTCCCAATCAACCTTCAATTGTCCCCGAAGGGGACCCAAACTTTGAGAGACTCCTTGACCACAATGTCAAGGCTTTCCAACACTATCTCGCAAGAAACCAAATGAGAGACCTTTCAGGTGAAGCGGTGATGACATCAACACCATCTGCTACCCAGCCTTTTATGACTCAGACTATTGCCTCAACCATTAACCTAACCATGGCCAATATGCAAATTTTGGCCTCCCCATCTATTTTTGGACCGACCTCCATCAGGGTTTCCTTACCCCCTCAACCACACGCAATTCAACCAAGTTCTACATCATACCAGAACTTGATTGTCTCGACTCCACACACTCTTGTACCTATAAATGCAGGAGTGTCTACCTCCCTTTTTGCCAATGCCACCATGCAACCACCTTTGGCGGTATCTAGTCAACTTATGCCTTCTACCTCCATGGCACAACCACCCCTGGCTTCCACTTATGTCCCTGTGACTAGTCATCAATACGTTGCACCTATACAAGTGCAACCGACTATGTCATACATTTCTTCTAGCACCTTCCAAGCACCTTACAACCTAGGGGGTGCCCCATCTACCAATTCATCAGCCGATCTCATCAAGATGCTGGTGGACAAAATGTCTAGTCTTGAAGCTTTCATTTTTGGTTCAAGCAATGCTCTTTCATATGACCAAATTTGCAATGAACCCATCCATCCCTCCGTCCCAATTCAACCCTATCCAAGTTAGTGGGAGCTTCCTAAGTTTACTCACTTATAGAGTAAGGAAGACCCACAACAACACCTACGAGCATTCAGACATGCTTGCTATCTCATAGCACATGATGATGCGTTATTGTTACACATGTTTCCCATGTCACTTTCTAGCCCTGCCCTCGACTGGTACAACTCCCTTACCAGACACTCTATCTTTTCATTCACTCAAGTAGCCCAACTTTTCCTTGACCATTTTTCAATCAATATCACCAAAAAAGTCTCTATCACCGACCTCTACTCTATCAAACAATTTGACGATGAATCCATAGTCAATTTTGTTGCCCATTGGAGAGGCCTCATCAACCAACTCTCCTTCCCTTTACCTCAACCCAAGCTCATTGAGCTCTTCTCTTAAGCATGTGCCATGCACATCTCATTCACCTTATGGGTTCAAACATTCTGCACTTTTGATGAAGCTTTCACCATGGCCCAAAAGCTTGAACTCCGTGCCATCGATGAAAATAAGGTCAAATTGCGTAATAACAATGCAAAATCTAATAACCCTTCTTTGTCCAAACCTTTTTCTACCCACTCCTAGTCCAAGGGGTCAGCAAACACTGTCATCTTTAGACCATCATCTTCAACAAAAACCAACCAATCTCACCCTTCAACATCTCAAAGTATCACAAAACAATTCCAACAATGCTACATACAGTGTCAATACACTCCAATTGGAGAGTCATACACTTCCGTGTTGGAAAAACTTGTCAAGTAAGAGGTCCTCAATCTCCCTCCAATCTGACCACCTCAATTTGACCCTTCAAAAGCCATCCCTGCATGGTATAGGGAAAATGAATTTTGTCACTATCACCGCGTCCAAGGCCATGACATCAACAACTGTCGAACCTTCAAGAACATTGTCCAAGACATGATAGACAAGGGGGATCTTATTTTGGATAACCCAAATGCACTGTCCAATCAGAACATCAGCATCTTTAAACAACCTTTTCCTAACCATCCTCCTAGCCAAAATAATGTCCAGACCATGGCCGATAGCTCCCAAGAGCATGATATACGCATGGTCAACACGGTCTTGCCTTTTGTCCCTAACCAACCTCTTCCACAGGTAAAAGAGCTTTCTTCCCCTATTAGTCCTCCATCGACCTCTTTTGTATTGGAGGATGCTTTGATCATACCAATGCCATTAGCCCCACCTTCATCCTTCCTCCTACCGATGGAGGACCATACCCTTCCTACTCCTCAACCACAAGCAGAAGGCACCATCATCCCTGCCCTCTACCCTCTTGAGGAGTCACTTTCTCCAATTTCTTCTCCACTAAGAGAAGACCCTGTCTCTTCACCCACTTTGATCGAGGAAGACCCAGTGATGGTTTTCTCTTGCCTTTTGCCTGAGATTGCTACATCTCACTCACCTCCATCCACATCTGAACCCAAACCCACGCAGGCATCCACCATGCCAAAAGAGATTAAATCTCTTAGTGTTCGCCCCATATCTAATTTTGCCTCACACAATAGTGACCCTCAAACCAAACCAAAGAAGGCCACTAAACCACACCAGAGAATTCCTCCCCCACCTTCATCATTGCCCTCTATTTTGGGCCCACATCCATCCACTTTAATATGAGTGCTTTCTACTCCAACACCTCACAGAGGCAAATTGCCTCCATTATCTCCTTTACCCATTAATCATATATTCCCTCCAAAATGACCAATGCCTCTTACACCTCTAAAACAAAAGTCATCAACCCCTACTGCAACAAAACACGTAGACCCATTGATAGGATCTTATGCCTTGTTATTATGACAATTGTTGCAATCTTCTCGCATTAGTCTTCCACCTCTTAAACCATATCAATCTCTCAGACCAAAACCACCTTGGTTCGATGACATTAAAGTTTGTGCGTATCATCACATGCTAGGACATGACACTGAGCATTATTGTGCCCTCAAGGTTGTCATTCACCAATGCTTGGAGAAAGACACCCTTCTTCTTAACCACATTATCAACAAAACTTCAACATCATCCCATGCCTCCCATACCTCCTCACCTTCACACTCATCAACTCTCAGATCAAGACCATCTTGGTTTGACAACACTAAATTTTGTCACTATCATCACAAACCAGGACATGACACTGAGCGCTATTGCACTCTTAAAGCTATCATTCGTCAACACTGAAAACAAGATACCCTTCTCATCAAGGATCCTCTTGACTACCCCTTTGCCAAATCTTTGACACCATCACATGTCTCACAAACATCATCACCTAATTCGGGATCCCCTCATCAGACCATGGTCCCTCCACCGCCTTTAACCCTATTATTTAAAATCAACACAGTCAACTTGACCACCAGCCCACCAACCCAACAAGATAAAGGGAAAAGACATGTTTCTATCCCTTGGACATCCCCATCTGCCAAGCCTTCACCACAACCAAAACTTAGGATTACTGTCTTGGGCACATCTCGACCAGCATCCTCAAAGACAATCCCTGACTCCGTGGTGAAACAACTCCACCACACGACCCCTGTGAAGATGTCTTTGTATGATCTTATACAAAGCTTTCCATAGCATCATCAAACTTTGATCCAAGCCTTACAATCAATGGAGTTCCAGCCTGATGACCCCCAACCATTAGCCACTTTAATCAAATCATTACCAACCATTTCTTTTATCACCATCCGTGATTTTGAGATTCTTGCCTCCAACCTGGCAGATCAGAATCTCGCCCTCTCAAACTAAAACTGTCAAACATTCTCCCTAGCAATTGGGGGAATTCAACCTTATCTTAACTATCATAACCATCAACCAACCTTTTTAATCATGACCTTGACCAACTTCGACCAAACATTGACCAAATATCAACCAGGCATCGACCAAGCCTCGACCAAGCATCAACCAACCCTATATCAACCAAATGTCAACCAACCTCTTTAATTATCAACCTCAACCAAACATCAACATCAACCAAACCTTGAAGTGGTGTGCAATTTGCTCTCTTTCTTTGAGGATGTCTATTTCACCCCATATCCATCATAAGGAGAACACTAGGGATGATGCCTTAGTGAATGTCATTCTGGATAGTGTGATTTGATTTGATATCACTTATGTCCCTTATTTTAAAGATATAAAACTAGAGCTGGAGTTGGATTTTGGATTATATAGCATTTACACTCTCACCTGTAGATCACATCATCAACTTCTTCCACCATCATCCTTATCTAATAAGTATAGGTAATGTTCTATTTTATATTTATAGTTATTGATTTCTTTTGATTTGGTGTGGCTTCCAAGTATTGCATAATACTCATTGTTCATTAAAACACCAATTGCTTGTATCTTGAGGGCATATGTAATCATACTTTTTATGACCCTACTCCTCCCTATGATTATACATCAGCTCATGTGTAGAATACCAACCCTAGTTATCCCATTTGGATACATTCATCACTTTTTAAGACCTTTCTTACATCATATTCTCATCCCCTATACATCCTCATTCCATCTTGGTCCTTTCTCATGCTAGACAAGCTCTTTAGGGACCCCATAAAGGCCTTTTAGATGCTCATTAACCACCCTAGGCACCTATTTGACCCAAACCATGGCTTATTGAGGAAACCCACAACATATGACACATGTTTTCTTCATAAAATTTATATCCTAGGCTGTGACCTGGGCAAAATGCATGAAAAAGTGCCTTATATGGGTCCAAATTGCTAGAAATAATTAGTTTTTAGTCTTTTGGCATGTTAGGGTTGATATATATGCCTATTTATCATTCATTTGAGCCTCTCTCTTCTATATGTATTATCTCCTTCATTCTTGATTTGATCTTCCCACTTGATAATCACACTCAAATCTTGTTTACCTCTTGGAATCTCTCTTGGTTATTACTTAACATAATAGCTTTCATTGTGATAGGGGATTCCCTACTTCTCTACAACTATTCTTGGTTATTCACATTGATACCTCAAGTCTCCATTGCTACTAAAGCTTTTGGGTTATTCCTTACTCCCTCAAGACTCCATTGTACCTATCTCTTGTGCTCCTTACATTGGCTCTTCCACAGATTGATAGCTTCTCTTTCACCTCTTCCATAACTTTTGGCTCTTAGTTTGGACTTAGCTTACACAAAACTTGATCTTCTTCCTCTCTTACCTCCTATCTTGGATAATCTATTGGTAGAAAGTTTGAACATATCTTTTGAGTTTGATATGAAGGAACTTTGATTTAAAAAGTGAAACTCTTTATTTATTTGTAGTAGTATACATGTTAGGGTTTGATTTATTTTAGTGATTTAGTTATTTTGTGCATTGTTTAGAATAGTTTCTAAATTTTATGCATTATGGTTACAAGATATCTTCATTGCTTAAAATATTTACCATTACATGTTATGATTACATTGGAAACATTTTCATTACATAGTAGGACTCTACATGCTCAAAATGATATATACAAGTTGTTTAAAACAATCTACCTCTCTTGTTAAACTAGAACATTGCATTGTTAGAAAAGAATAGTGTTAAAAGTGAAAGATAGGTCAAACATAGTCTAGACATGCTCTTGAACCCTTGCTTGAATACATATTTATTGCTTAAAATGTCTTTCATTTGGCCTGAAAGTGTCTTAGCTTCTATATTTACATTTCATTTGTTATCTCTCTTTACTTGGTATTTTTATTTTCATAATTTGTGTGAAATCATTAGTCTAGTATTAGCTACTTATTTTACTATGGTTGGATTTGCTAGAGATACCTACATCCTTTATGTGCTTAATCATGCTATCTCTAACGTAGTTTATAAGTCTATCTATAGCTTGGTTCAAGATATAAAATGGATAGACACTATAGATTTCCTATAGCATATAGAATCCCTAATCCTTCTATCCTCTTAGTGGTTTGCTTTAGCACCCTATGTACCCCTTACCAAAAACTAGTAGTTTTGTTTAGATTCTTGGAGATATTATTCAAGATATAGATATAACTATGTTAAAGGAGTCCATATTATCTAATGGATATTGGAGAGAGGAATAAATTAGTGTTGTCTACATTTTTAATAGAGGATAAATAAGGAATAATGGTGAAAAGACTCTTTATGAACTATGGAAGGGAAGATTTGCCAATGTAAAAAACTTTAGAGTGTTTGGGAGAAAATGTTTCATCAAAAGAGATGATGAAGACTTGCGTAAGTTTAATTCTAGATTTGATGAAGGCATGTTCTTAGGATACTAATAAGTTAGATTAGACTATAGATATTATAAAAAGAGACTACAAAAGATAGTGGAAAGTACCAATGTGAAGGTTGATGAGACAAGGAAATCTCACTCACAATCAAAGAACACTTTAGAGAATTTGGACTTCAAGAATGAAGAAGAGACTATAGAGGTTGATGAGGAATAAGAAGAATTTGAAGAGAGATAGGAATCAAAAGGACCCTATAAATAATTAGAGTATGCATGATGGTGACTATACACTCTCATTTTTTCAAATATACAATTGTTTAGAGATGTCTCATGTAATAATAATTATTAGGTTGTGGAGCTAAAAGCTTCACCAGGATGTGAACAGGAGGAGTTAGGGAGGTTACAGAGTGTTTGCTGAGTGTTATAGTCACTGGCGTCAGTCAGTACAACTGACGTTGGTAGGGTACAGATAGAATGCAATTGACGTCAGTCAGAGATTGGCCAACATTGGCACCCCCTAGGCAAACAGGGACCGACGTCGATCACCTATGTGGTTTAGACTGTGAGTATTACAGGCACTTAGCTAACGAACCAAGTGTTTACATGTCAAGAGCCAAATTTAGACTAGAAGATGCAAATCTAATTATTGTAATTAGGTGTCTAATTATTATTTGCATGAGATCTATTTAAGAGACTCATTGGTTGTATTGTAAACTAGTGCTAGAGAGTAAGAGAGCAAAAATAAGCTCCTTCAGAGAGTAAGAGAGCAATGGTGTGTTCCTCCTAGTGCCATAGTACCAAGTGTGGGTACTGGTTTGGAGAATCAGAGGGGTTCTTCATGTTTGTATGATCTTGGTCAGCAGATGTGCATGGCTTCTTTTAGAGATCTATAATGGTGAGTAAGGTCTAGTGATTTGCAGGTATCAGTAGAGAGCAAGAGATCTACTTGGAGTACGGTTGTGTACTTGGTGTACTGGCAGCATGTTATTGACTGGTTGGAGAGGTGAACATAAATTCTATATTTGATTTGATTATTGGGACCGAGAGAGAGATGGAAGAAGGTCTTGAGGTATGGCGAGCCTTTGAGGTGGAAGAAGAAGTGACATCTTCTTTATTGTATTTTCTTCTGAGTATTTAATACAATTGTGTATTGTCTCTCATTTCCTGTGTTGTTTCATATTTCTAGTTACTTATTGATTTTGGTATAATTTTGTGTTTAGTTACTAATACAAGAAGTAATCATATGTGCTCTAATTGAGGAGCAAGATCCTGACAAGTTGGTATCAAACCAGGTTGAGCAGGTGGACCAGGTTGATACCAATCTTGACAAGTTGGTATCAGAGCTTTTAGTTGGGTTACTAATAGGTGGTTTCAGATCTAGATAGTGTGTGTTGATTACAGGTTACTCATAGGGGTTTTTGATTGAGTGGGAGTATAGCAATGGCAAAAGAAAGTAAGCTACGAATGGAGAAATTGAATAGCACGAATGGTCTGATTGATGGAAAGAAAGAGTAGGTAAAGAAATATTGTTGGTTGGTAGCAGATCAGTAGGGAGGAGTAGATGTTACAGGGGATGTTGCACAGGATGTTCTGGATAAAGTAGAATCTTGGTTTACAAATTCTTTTGCCTCTTTCCATGCAGCTCAAAATAAAGCATCTTTTCATGGGTATGTCTTTGGAGACTTTGGAGAGATTTATTTAAGAGCTGGAGAGCCTTGTCAAATGATTGGCAAAGGGGAAGTGAAGCTGAAATTGCAGACGGATAACACACAAGTGTTGAATGAGGTTATGCAGGTACCAGTCTTGGAGATGAGTCTAATTTCTTCAAGAAAGTTAGGTGATGGGAGATGCACAATAACTCTCACAGTGGATGCAATTGAATTAGATGATGGTAAGAAAGTAGGTATCCTTTATCTATCTACTTATATTATTGATTCACCTTTTGTTATAGAGATGTGGATTTATAGGCTTGGTTAAATATGTAGGAGGGGAATGCATGTTCTGAAGCGAAAGATAGATGTCTTTGATAAACTTAAGAATTGGAAAGCCTTGGTGTTCATGGAGGAGATGATGGACAGAGATCAACAGAGTGGACTAAATTATTCTGAGTAGGGCTATGTTGATATGGACAAGGGTTTGACCCAAAAGGAGCTCGCAGGTAAAAAGTCATCACTCACAAGTGAACACAGATACCAGCATCAGTTAGGAAGAACTGACATCAAATAGACAGGCATCAACGTCGGTCATGTGTAGATCACCAAATTTGGTGGTGTTAGGAAGCAGGAACTGACATCAGTCATATAGTGACCGACATCAGCAAAAGGTACACCAGTGTTGGTAATGGGATCGACATCGGCAGACAGGGTCAGTCACAAAAAACTGATGTCGATCGGGAGTAGATTGGGAGATGGTCGAGATCAGTCACTGGAATGGATAGTGGGCAGACAACAAGCTGTCAACAAGTCTCAAACACCCATATGGAGGTCAGAAAGGGTAAGTGAACCTCATATTCATTGTTCACCTTTTTTATATTGCTTACTGATGGTCGAGAACCATGAAGATGTGAAGAGGCAATGCAGGTAGAATCCAGATACAGTGGGAACTTGACATGGATGAGGAGTGTGAGTCCTTGGAGAAGAACCAAATAGGGTTTTGTTGGTAGAGTTGTCAACTGGAAGAAAGCACTGAGAAATGAATGGATTCCCATAGTTAAAGAAGAGAGTGGATGGATACGTGAGACAGAAGGCCAAGGTATATGGTTTTGAGGAAGCTGTACGATAGTGGTACAGGTTTTGACAAGTGGATGACAAAGCAAGGCTTCAGTCAATGTCAGTGTAACTATTGTGTTTATTCTTACCAGGTGGATGATGAGTCATGACATTATCTTATTACTGTATGTGGATGGTTTGCTAGCAGATTTGTACATACAGGGTTTTGCTGAGCTAAAGGTAAGGTTAGTTCAGAAGTATGTCAGGGGAAATTTGGAGCAGCAAAATTCTTTGGCATGAGAGACATGGAGATTATTGTCTCCAGTGAGAGCTGATGTGAATCAGGTGTTGGCGAGGTTCAAGATGCAGGATGCAGAATTGGTAAGTGCACTAAGGGCTGGACAGTTCAAGCTGAGCTTAGAACAGTGTTCGAAATCACATGAGGTCTAGTGTAGACCTAAGTTTTCCCAAGCAGTGGGAGTTGTCAGAGAGTTTTGGAGCCAATTCAGGGAAGGTAGATTCTCAGGTACTTGAGAGGGACTAGCAGTAGGTTAACATGTTATGCAGGGTCAAGGTCTTCACTACATGGATTTGTAGGTTTGGATGTGGCAGGTTACTTGGATGACAGGAAAGGCATCACAGGGTGTGTGATGGTTGGTCTTCAGGGTTGAGCTTGAAGAGGGATACAAGCCAGAAAATAGATTAGATGGGGTATAGATACATGTATAGGTGTAGCTGTTTATCTCCAAGTGGGAGATTGTTAGGTTGTGGAGCTAAAAGCTTCACTAGGATGCGAACAGGAGGAGTTAAGGAGGTTACAGAGTGTTTGTTGAGTGTTACAGTCACCAGCATCGATCAGTATAACTGATGTTAGTAGGGTACAGATAGAATGAAAATGACGTCGGTCAGAGATCAGCTGGCGTCGGCACCCCCCAGGCAAATAGGGACCGACGTCGATCACCTGTGTGGTTCAGACTACGAGTATTATGGGCAGTTAACTAACGAACCAAGTGTTTGCATGTCAAGAGCCAAATTTAGACTAGAAGCTATGGATCTAATTATTGTAATTAAGTGTCTAATTATTGTTTGCATGAGATCTATTTAAGAGACTCATTGGTTGTATTGTAAACTAGTGCTAGAGAGTAAGAGAGCAAAAATAAGCTCCTTCAGAGAGTAAGAGAGCAATGGTGTGTTCCTCCTAGTGCCACAGTACCAAGTGTGGGTACTAGTTTGGAGAATCAAAGGGGTTCTTTGTGTTTGTATGATCTTGGTTAGTGGATGTGCATGGCTTCTTTTGGAGATCTACATTGGTGAGTAAGGTCTAGTGATTTGTAGGTATCAGCAGAGAGCAGGAGATCTACTTGGAGTACGGTTGTGTACTTGGTGTACTGGCAGCGTGTTACTGACTAGTTGGAGAGGTGAACATCAATTCTATATTTGAGTTGATTGTTGGGACCGAGAGAGAGAGGGAAGAAGGTCTTGAGGTGTGGCGAGCCTTTGAGGTGGAAGAAGAAGTGGCATCTTCTTTATTGTATTTTCTTTTGAGTATTTAATACAATTGTGTATTGTCTCTCATTTCCTATGTTGTTTCATATTTCTAGTTACTTATTGATTCTGGTATAATTCCGTGTTTAGTTGCTAATACAAGAAGTAATCATATGTGTTCTAATTGAGGAGCAAGATCCTGACAATAATATGGTTTTAAAAAAGTTTTTTTTGCATGAACGATATTGTTTTGCATACTGAAACTGACTGAGATAACTAAAAAATTGGTAGTATTAAGGCTCAAAATTTTGAAAATGTATTTTATGGGTAGAAAATTTTAGAGGATAAGATCACCCAATTAGAATAGTAATATTGGGAGTTTCTTTCTAAGTCTGTCTGAGCTAAAAAATAAGTCCATGTTAGTGCAGACTATAACAACATATAGGAACATGGCCTATTTGAGCACAATTGATTCTTATTTTGAGATAATAAGATATGAGAGTTTAAAATAGGACCAAGAGGCCAAATAAGTCAAGAATAAATCCATTGGTGTAGAATAAGGGATCAATTAATTGCATATGAAGGTAAATAAAAGAATAAAATACAAAAATAAAAAAACTATGTATAGTCAGATTTATGTGTTTTTTATTTCAATTATATGTTTTTGAATTTTTATAAATTATCTAATGATTCCATTGAGATCGACATCATCCAAATTTTTAATGAGTGGTAAACATCCTACCTTAGTTGAGTGAAATTATCTAGTGTGCCTATATCATAATCATAATGTCTATCAAATTTAGTAATAAAGCTATTTGAATGACCATGTATGTGTTCTTGAGTAGGAGATATGGATTTAGGAGGTATAATACCATTTAAAACCACATGAGATGATGTATGATATTATAATTATTTAATATTTTTAGGCATATGTTGCATAATATGTATATCCACCTTAGGAAATAGTGCAAGTGTGTGTGATTGTTGTAAAGGAGATTTTTTTTCGATAAATTTATTTTTAATTTGTTAGAGTTTTAAAATTTTACATCTATTGATTATAATCCTTTTTATTATATTTTAAAAACATGCTTTTTTATGCTTATATGCATTATATAATTGTGGTGGTGGATGGGGAGGAGGTAGTATGGGATGTATAGGATAATCATACTTTATCTAGAAAATAGTAACAATTTGATTACAATAAATGTATTCAATAGTCTATGAACCATATAAGTCATAACATGATTTGTTTCAACCATGGACATCACAATAACACATAAAAATTTCCATTCTATGGTACAACAACAAAAATAATGAATAGTATAATAGGCCCCACTTGAATATGTAACATAATATTGCCCGAAGTGGTTTTTTGCTTACCATTGAAAATTATAACACTTTTTTAGGTGCTTGCATGTCACTTTATGTGTAACCTAATGAATGAATCAATGTAATTATGCATGAATGTTCAATTTATCCATTATCAATTGGTACGCTATGAATAGGTTGTTGATAAATATGAAATCTTATACACAAAGCATGAAATTTAGAATCATCATTAACTATTTCACTATCATCAAAAGTGATCATAATACATGGTGTAAAATATGAATTAATTATACCTATAACACCATACAAAAGGTGATCATATTATGCAGGAGGTGGGTAAACACTGTATGTATGATTCACATTTGGAGTATCCTTGTTTGTATCATGATTAGGAAATGGATCACTAAAGTTTTTGAGCTTAGCATTGTCATTTTGTTGGGGATTTATTTCCTCAATAAAGGCATCCATCTCAATGACATTATTTTCAATAAGATCCTTAATCAGATGCCTAAGTTTATAACACTTGCATCAATGATAATCATAATATAAATTATTATCAAAAACATTTCTTTATGGATTATTCATGTAAACTTAATATGGAGGAGGTAAAGTGATTAAGTGACCTTTAAATTACATTTTGTAAGAATTTATAAGGTGGTTGTGGTAATCTAGAAAATTACCTTTATGGTTGATTTGACAAAACAAATTCATTGGTAGGTTGATAAATAACATTGACTTATATCATTACTTTTGCTTTAGTATCTTGTGTTTTTGATTTGTAAGATGGTTTGATTTGAAATTTGTTTTTAGCCATAGTAGGTTCATATGTGTACTCAAGCTTATTTAAATTAATAAGTTTGAACTCTCTATCTCTAATAGTATGAAAAAGCTCTTCAAATGATTTGAACTTCTTAAAGAGGATTGAATAGCGTAAGGGTGCAAGTAAAATCTATTTGAATATGTATTTTGATTCATTGTTTGCTAGTACATTAGTCATTTTGGCCAACATAGTTTTGTAACTAAACACATACTCATTGATAGGTTAATTATTTCCTTGTTTGAGTTTAGCAATTTATTCATATGAAAGTTTTTCATCGATGATGATGGAAAAATTCTTGAGAAATAAAACCACTAAAATATTGAATGCTTTCATAGATTGAGTATGTAAATCATAAAATAATGAAAAAAATAGTCTTTTAAGCTCCTTGGAAAGAGTTTAGTTAGAAATTTATCATTAAATGCATAATATAAACATGCTACATGAAAAAATCTTAGATGTTTTTTAGAATCTCCTTTACCCTTATAAAAAGGAAGAAAGGGAGCCACAAATATGGTGGGTAAATAAAATTATACAATATTATGCGCTAAATGATTATGAAGTAAATCATGATAATTCAATGTTTGGATAGATTTTGGGATACCTTGCTCTAGTTTCAACACCTTAAATTAAAAAAATAAAACTACTTACTCGAGGGATTATGTAGTAGATATGGTATGTGATATAGTATGTGTATCTATCAAATGATTGTAATAAATTACTTTGTTATGAATGAGAATATAAATCTATGGTATACTATGTGTTTCCCACAAACCTAAAAATATGGATGGGATAATAGTAGTGGCCACATCTATGATAGGGTTTGTAATATGAAAAGGTGGTTCTTGCTGCACATTAGAACTTTTTGATTTTTGTGTATTTTTGGAAGCTAGGAGGACCTTAATTATTTTTCAAATGTATTATGGAATTTTATGAAATCCTTCTCAAAAATTATAAATACGTTGGACTTTTATGATTAACTCTATTGAGGTCAGTGGGATGAATCCTATTTGAACCATCATTGGTATCTTATGCATTTTTCTCATTGGGATTATCTTGTTTAGTTTGGTCATTTTATGCATTTTTATTTTCATCTTGGAAAATATTCATTATAAATTTTCTCATCCAAAGAGGAACCAATATGTGTGTTGGTAGAATCCATTTTAAGGTGACTATGCTTAATCATAATCGTACACAGCTTAACACTTTGCCTAAAAAGATTATTATAATCAAAATTCTTAGTGGCATAGAAAAATAGCATAGAATACATAAATATAAGCAATGGATAAATCTATAAGATCCCAAGAGAAACAAAAAGTTAAAAAACCTAGAAGGGTGAAACCCTAAGTAGAACCTAGGGTTAGACAAGGTTTGATCAATACAAAGGTTCACCAAATGAGTTATCTAAATTGTCAATTAATGAAATATTAACTCCTAATTAGATAAATTGAATTAAATAACGTAGGGTATTATAAATACACTTGAATATAGGAAAATTCAAGTAAGCAATTGGAATTGATGAAATAGAATGAATGTAAACAAGATTAAACTATGCTAAATAGAGATATATTTAGTTTTTTGATGTGTTCAATTGACTATTTCACTTGGAAAAATGTATAAACAATGAGGAAGATGAAAGCCCAAAATCTTCCTAGAAAATGATCCTCAAAATTTGCATAGATATGAGTGCCCATCAGGTTTAATATTTATGGACACTACTTCCTTATCTGACATTTCTATCTTTTCATAACATACTAGAAAATAGGGTAAAATCTTATGTAAATAGGTAAAATATGCATGTTTAAGATAAATTGGTATTTTGAGATTCATGTGAGACCAAAAAAAGTGTTCTTGAAGCTCAAACCCCTAGTTTGTGCCACAAGGAGACAAAAGAATGTGAAGGAATAAAATGGGTTAGCGATTAGAGTTGTAATAGACCTCAACACCCCACTATGCTTAGTGTTGCTTACATACCAATACTCTAAAAAGGAATCAAACCTCCATATATTTATCCTACTTAAGTGATTTATGAAATTGTGTTCCTTTGACTATAGGAATGTATCTATCAATGGTTTTAAATACTTGATCATGTTTGGTCTAGGGCTATGTAATATTGAATTCAAACTTGGCTCATCACTTTTTGAAGTGCTTATTAGTTGATTTTGAAAGAACAAGGAACTTTTCAATTTTGTGCACTTGCATGAATAAGATCTTGTGATAATATTAATAATCTTGAAAAAATGTTTGAAATCCAAGAATTAGATGCGATTTTATAGTAATTGAAGATGGAAAATGACCTATTAAAGAGTCTAGAAATATTAGTCTGACCCTATGGATAATTTAATTTTTTATTATTGAATGGTTACTCTTCATCTTTTGAATCATTTTTATCTTATTATGAATTGTGTATGCACTCATTGACATATTTGTCTCAATAATCATTAGTAATAGATAAAAAATAGATAACAAGGAATTCTAAAGACAACCATGATATATACTTACTATTTTATTCTAAATAAACCATAAGTTAAAAAATTACATTTAGATGCACTTAATATGAAAGGAAAAGGATGTTATTTTATGGATATAATGAGTCATATTTTGGTCTCATCATCTCCCCCACACCTAATCTCTTGCATGTCTTCATGCATGGCATTATTTAAAACATCATGGTACATATGCATGGGTTAGACTTAGCTTCATATGTCAAATGTGATTCCCAATTTTGTAAAAGTATGACTTAAAATATTATTAAACACCTAAAAAAAAAGTGGTGAATGACTTTGGTCATTATAATGCATTTTTTAAGGATAGTTTCTTGTGTGGAAGTGTTTCCTACTATCCTTAGATTCATTTTTGACACAAGTTCTTATGTGGATTTCTAATGCTTCTCTCTTCATTTTTTTATTCTTTCTTTATTTCCATTTTTTTAATGGGGTGAGAGAAGGTTCTTATGTTGAGAATTTCCTATTGTGTCTAAACATACTTATTTTGACCACAAAGCAACTTTTGACATAAAAAAAAATCTTGTTCCTTTCAAAACTATGAACCATGATCAAGATCAAAATATATTTACATTAATTTGTTTAATTAGATAAGCCCAATTACTATATATTCAAAGATATTCTACTCCCCCACACCTAATCTCATGCATGTCCTCATGCATGCCAAATGAATGAAGTGGGTTGAGATTACACATATCAGATGGGAGGTTTTTCAATTTCTAAAAACAAAGCTATTTGCAAGAGTGGGTATTCATGTAATAAAAAAACTTATAAGCAAATTTAAATGTAAAATAGGAGAGAAAAATAATTTGGAATAGCTCCAGTATTCATTGATTCTTTCATGGTATCCAAAGTGAATAAAGTTAGGAAAAGTATTGATAAAAGTACAATCCTGCTATGCTAAAACATAAGAGCATAGAAGTAAGTAACCAAGTAAAAAGCTACATCAATTTTTCTATTTGACAAATTGTATTATTTTTATTTTTATGTTTTTTCCCTTGAATAGCTAGTAAACTAGTTTTCTAATCATGGCTATTTATTCTATCACTTTCTACCAACAAGCTAATTTTCAAACCAAGACTACCAATAATACCCAGAGGTTTTCATTATTTTTTTCATTTCTAAAGCTGATTACATGAAAAAGATTAGCTAAAAAATTTATGCATCTTCATACTAATTTAAAATTTGAAATGAAATTTTTTGTATGTTGATATTCTTTAGCATTGGTCTATGTAGTGATGATCAGTAACTAGTAATAGACACTTATTAATTTTGCTACATTTTGTTGTCAAAGGTAACTTAGGATAATCTGCCAACTATTTGTTGAAAGCATGGGGAAATTTTTTCATCTCTAGAATGGCTCTTTATAATTAAAGTATCTTATAAAAACCAAAAACAAATAAAACCTTCCAGACAAGCATAATATCAACAATGTCAAAGACATATAAATTCCAACAATAAATTGTTTAAGATGAACATTTGAATGTATGTGGAAGAATGCATTTTAACCTACGTAGGAATGATTGATGGTTCAAGAATTAGCATTATTTCTAATGAGATTTTATTATAGATAATAATAATTTTTTCATACAAGTTCCTTTATTATGCAAGTGAATATGGGTTTAGCTAATTCTTGAATATGAATGACAAGAAATAAAATAGAATGTCATCAATTCATTTATTATGAATCACACAAAAAAGACTAACTATTATTTGTACAAAGAAGATATTGATAAATTATTTGATGAAAACTCAAATAAAAAAAATATACCTAAATTCTAGAGGTCCTTGGCTTCCTTGTTGCAAATAAATTTTGCATGCCTCTTCTTACAACTGAAAACTTTGTGTTCTATATCTACAACTTGACCTAGATTTGCATCATGCTGAACAAGCTTGATGATTTAATGATATTTTAGTTAGCTTGATGAAAACATGTAATTCTTATGAATTTTTAGCATCTAAAACACTCAAAAATTGTGAAATACTTAGTCTCATGTGACTATATGTAAATCTGATGTTTTAGTTTGCATGCTAGTCTGACCTGGGATGTAAGTCTATTTTTTTTAGAATGTCATTATTTTTTTTAAAATTAAAAAATTCCCTAGCCATGTATACTTAAAAGGAAACATAAAAAATAAAAATGACGTTTAGTACTGAGACCGAAGTAATAAAATTTCTTGAGTATTTCAATTTCTATTTCTTATCAAATTTTTTTTGCTACATTTTATAAAGAATTCCAAAAAAATTCCATATAAACTGAGTAATTAATCAAATAAAAAATAGACATTTAAATTTTTAAATCTCCCAATTTAAGTGCATCAACCTGTACATGTTAAAAAAGTAGTAATAAAATCAGCAATTTCATAAGACTGACCATTAATGTTGAGATGTTTGACTTGCACAAAATTTGGAGCTATATATTTATGACACCAAATCTATTGCATGACCTTTATCCTTTTTTTTAATGATCTTCCTTGCATTCATATTATATTATTTTTAACTTGTGAAATTTTTTTGACCTACATGGCCCATCCAAAATAACATTCATTGTGATTCATCCAAAAGAAATTTTATGCATGGCAATTTTGCATGCAATATTTAGATTAGAATGAAATCCACATGCAATAGTTTACTAGATAAAATTGTAAGGATTTTGGGTGGAGTGAAAATTTCTACAACACCATCTTCTTCAACTATCTTCAAATTTTGTTCTTAATCATAAACTGATGCATGCAATCTTATCTTGCTAGAAACTATTTTTGTTTTTCAACCAAAAAGAGAATAGTAAACTTTCAAAAATTTTGTTGAACAACTATAAAAAATCATGCAACAAGATATTTTTTCCATCTTGTTGGATGTTTCAAAATTTCATTTCTACTCTGCATCAATAATTAAATCTTTCTTCACAATGTCAGTAATTATTTTTTGCACAATAATGTTAGTATTGGGGGATTTTATTTTTATTTTTTAATCTAAAATCCTTAATTATATAAAAATAGATTTTAATCTATGTTGTAGAAAATAAATCCTAAAGAAACCCTTAACTAAGTATCTCCTATCACAAAATTTATAAAGAGATATTCCCTCTCATTAGGAATTTCTTAGCATATTTTGAATCTCCTAATAACACCATAAGTTCCTCAATAATGATGCAAACAATGATGGGGATTATCAATCCCCTTAATTTAATAATGGGCATTGTTAATCCCCTTCATTTAATAATTTCAATCTAAGGTTAGTGTCTAAAGGCTATCTGCAATACGAGAAAGAGATATTTGGCAAACGGTTCCTTCTATCACACTCCACACTTGTAGGAATTTAAAATCAAACTTGTAAAAATCAAAACACACTTGAAAAAATTAAATCACACTTGTAAAATTTAAAACACACTTGCAGAAGGTAAATTGATGAATTGAAAATAAATGGCAAACAAATAAAACCCCTATAGGTTCACACAAACTATACAAAAAGAAATGTTTAAAATATCAAAGAAATAAAATAAGAATTTACAGCAAAGAGGATAATTATAGAATAAATAAATAAACATAAATACATTGATTCATCTTCCTTGAAATGAGTGGCCAATTCATTCCTTGAAAGAGGATTTCACTTAGAGCATAGGTTTTAGAATAGGTTTCTTAAAATAATAGAAATAAAAATGTATTGATTAATTCATTAGTGTGTGGAAGGTTACATTTATAATTCCATGCTTCCAATCAACACCTTATTTGGGAGTAACAACCAAGATACTCCATCCTATCTCAATCTCCACAAAATATAGAGAGAGATTTTTATTATAATAATGAAATATATTACAAAATAATCTTGATCTCCACTAAATATGGAGAGAGTTATTATTTAGAATGAAATTACATAAATATATATTTGAATACAATTTATAATAGAAAATTTATAAATAGAAATCTATATATAGAAAGAATCCAAATGAAAAGCATTATTTATGATAGATGAAACATTAGAATACTTTTCAAACAAGTATATAGTAGTTTTGTTAAAATTTGTAGCAACCTACTAAAATTTGTAGCAAGCTTATTGAAATTCATAGCAAACCTATTGAAATCAATAGCAAGCCTATTAAAATTTGTATCAGGATGATGTGATCCATAGATGGTCTATTGATTCATTATTTTTAGGAATAATGAAGTTTTATTCCTATTTAATGAACAAGTCTGAGTAGGATAAATCAATAAATAATATTCATAATTAAAGTTGCTAATTTATAAAATTAAATTTTGATTTGACCTTTCTAAAAGTAGTAAGAAATCAAGGATAAATGTAACTTAGCTTATTCTAGACTATTATGATTGAGATAGGGTCTAGAAATTTAGGTGTAAGACTGGGATAGTGCAACAAATAGGATCCTAGACTTCATTTTTTGATTAGATAGGAGCGTCAAAATTGGACACCCTAGGCTATTGTACTATAGTCCTCCCTTGATGATTTTATCCTCAAGATCAGAGCTTTATGGGTTTTGTTTGCCTACTTAGTGTGAGCATGTGTACCAAATTTTAGGTCTTTATTGTTGACAAAGATCACTATAGAGCTAATTATTTATGTACTTATATTTTTTATGCAATTGAATAAACTTATGTAAATAGGGAAAAAGGGTTAGTGTGTGTAAGATGCATTGGATGTGCTTCACACCTTGTGTGTGGGTACATTGCCTATATACCAATACTCTAAGGAGGGATCAAGATATATGTGGTTCTCCCTTTAAGAGTGTTTGGTGCAATAGTGAATGAAATGCTAGAAATGATAAAACTAGATATGCTTGAGATGACTAGGGACTATTCTAAAGACTTTATTTAGCTTAAAAGTGGATAGGCTGACTATATGCAAAGAATAAGGAAGATTGCTTGAGTGATCTTGCTTATGTTATTTCTTTCTTGAATGATATTTTCTAACCCCTTCTAAATTATCTTTGAATGGACTTTTATATGGATTTATTGGTCATTGGGTTAGATGCAACTGGACTAGGTTGACACAATAAACAATAGAAATTAAGAGAAAATGGTAAATAGGGATTGAAATATGATTAGACAAGAGCCCTGAAAAGGGGGCACCCTAGGGTCTAGCACTACTATCCAACTTTGGCACTATTATTTTGGGTAGATGAGACCTAGGGGGATGGATTAGTCATGAAGGTAGAGTCTTGGCTCAGCTGGAGTCAAGTCTGAAAGGCCACAGATGACTAGAAATCAATGAAAATAAGACTAAGAGGGTTTAGAGAATAATTAAGAGAGACATATGGATTGGGTGTCATTAGCCATGCTCAAGTTACCATTTTATGCATTTTATATGACTATATTTTCCCCTCCCCTTTATTCTAGTGATGTAACAAAGTGAAATACTAAGATAAAGGAAAATAGAAAGCATACCTAAACTTACCTACAAAGGTGAAGCCCCCAAAGCTTGTGTGATGCTAGGTAATGTTGGATAGTGCATAAAGAGAATGTTGTGCAAGTGTGAATCTATAAAAATAAATAAATAGTAGATCAGTTCTTATTATATATGATATAAATTAAGAATGTACAAAGCTAGGGGAGAGAGAGAGAGAGAGAGAGAGAGAGAGAGAGAGAGAGAGAGAGAGAGAGAGAGAGAGAGAGAGAGAGAGATACCTCACCAGGTATGCAAATCAATACAAAACCTATTGTGATATTGGATAATGCTGAGTAATGCTAGATGTGTTGGATGATGATGGATGATGCTTGTACTAAAATTTCTATCATGAACGGAGCTGAATGCTCAATTCCTTAGAAAGTGGCTCAAGAATGCAAAGGCTAGCCCTTTGGTTCTATCATCACCTACTAAGTGAAGCTAGATGATCCTACATATGATAATCGATGGCTGGACTATGTGCCCAATCCCTCTAAATAGGTGGCTCAAGAATATAAAGGATAACCCTTTGGCTCTATCATCATCTACTAAGTGAAGCTAGATGATCTTTCATGTGATAATCAATGTCTAGACTATGTGTCCAATTCCTATGAATAGGTGTCTCAAGATAAAAATCTTGGGCATTTAGCTTCATCATCTCTTACTAAGTGAAGCTAGATGATCCTACATGTGATAATTAATTTTTAGACTATGTGTCTAATTATTATGAATAAGTGGCTCAAGAATACAAAGGTTGGCCCTTTAGCTCCATCATTGCCTACTAAGTAAAACTAGATGATCCTACATGTGTTAATCGATATTTGGATTATATATCCAATACCTCTAAATAGGTGGCTCAAGAATACAAAGGTTGACCCTTTAGATCCATCATTTCCTTATGAAGTGATTCTAAGAATTGATACCAGTATGTATGAATGTGTATGTCATATGAGATGGATTCTAAAGTCCATGAATGCTCTAAAATTTTGACAATGTGGCATGGATAGCTAAATATGTGCTATAAACTAGGTCAATGTTGGCCAATTTATAAAATATGGAGATTAGGCTTGTATGAAAGCCACTCCAAATTAATTTTCTTGGCTTATGTGGAAGCCATTTGAAAACTCAGGTACTCAATAATGTGGAGGTTAGGCTTGTATGAAAACACCTCCAAAATAATGCCAACAACCTATAGATGGAATAAGGCACACAAATACTGAGAATGCTTGGGTAATGTTAGAAACTAAAAGAAGAGAAGCAAAAGTGTAGTGCAATCTATCCACAATTATTGGTGTCTGAAACATGGATTTTAATCTAGAAGTTATATCAACTACCATATCTAAAACTAGAAGTGAGATCCAATCATGCCATACATGATGCCACCTATGTTTGGATTCTTTGACTGATTAAGAGCTCTGATCTCTAAATAAAAAACCCTATTTATTTCCCCCTCTTCTAAGGGTAAGAATAGATACCCTATAATGACTACCCTCAAAAGAAGAAGCCCTGCAAATGTGTTAAGCTATAAAATATATGTTATAGTAATGATAATCGATAAGATATCTCAAGATATAGCATGCTTTAAATTGAGATATTGTTATCAAAAAGGGTATGCCTAGATAGATATAATAATGTGAAAGCATGTGAAATGTACTGAATTGAATTAAAGCTAGAAATATTATTTATTGGTTTGTTATTTGTTAGTTGTTATTTTAGAGGGATGGAGCACGATGTCCATCATAGTATCCAATAGAATATAAAAAATTCATGATAAGGATCATGGCATTACAAGCAATCAAGAAACAAGCATACAAATCAAGAAGCAAAATGCATACAAGGGTGTCCAAGGGGATAAGTAAATAAGGGACATGGGCACATGTCACTCAAACTAGAAAACAAGCATACAAGGAATATTCAAATTCCACATACAAATACAATTGAAATAAGTAAGGTTAGCATGGACACCATAATAACATAGATGACTAAAATAAAAGGACATTGGAAAATGTCCTAAGGCACACACATGAATAAAAGAGAGGGACATTGGCAAATGTCTTAAGGCAAATACAAGAGACAAGTAGGAAATGGAAATGCAATCCAACAAGCTATGCTAAGCAAGAAGAGAAAGCATGTAATAACTAGAGAGATAGAATCACATCTAAATAATCAAAGAAAGAGTGAATGTATGCAAGATATGTTTAGTACAAGACTAGGTATATGTTAAGAGATACACAAGTACTAGATACTAGTGAAATGTTGATTTAGTAATCTATGTAATCTAGTAAGTAATGTACATAAACATGATAACTTAGAGTATGGAGTGTAGGAATGACATAACCTAGATGGTGTAGTCATATAGAAGATTCCCCCAGTGGGTAAATATATCGATGTGTGTCTCAAATGTAGAAGTAAGATGCCCCCTAAATGGGTAGAGTGAATCAATCAAGTAGTCAGAAGTTATTGCACACACTCAAATAAGATTAAGTGAAGCATGGTAATTTAGATAAATTAACATAAAATATCATGAAACAAAAAATGTAAGTCCTGGCATGATAATAACAATATAAATCATGGATGATGCATACAATCAAAATATTTTTTAATGTTTTGGCAATTTTGAATGTTTTTCAATTTTGAAATGTTATATTATTTTTATATTTTTGGAAAATTTGAACTATGTACATGTATTTTTGAGGTAAAATGATACTAATCGATGAGTCTCATGAGAGACTCCCTATCATGGTATCCTTTATCAAGGAGTGGATTCATGTGTGATTGTGAAGCATGATGGAAATGCTAAGACTATAGCTTTGAAAGCTATATATACTATAAATATTCTAAAATATTTAAAGTAAAAATTGATTATGGGGTCCCTCTATAACTATAAGAAGTGGATGAAATTATAGGGTTCTTAAGGACCCATCTAAAAGCAGGAGAATCTCTCTAAACATGTGCTCTATGTGTAGATGCATGAGATCTCAATGAGACTACTCTAGGTGTGAATATTGTAGCTAGAAGATATCTAAAATCTTGAAGCTATGGAGGTGTATGAACCCTTTATACTAGAAATGGATGTCTCAACTATGTATAAATATGAAGTGGAAGAGGAACTAAAATTAGAGGAGAAGCTAAAACTAGTGGCAAAATTGAAACTAGTGGTGAAAAAGAAAATGGTGACTATAGACTAGTAGATGGCTCTAAAGTGGGGAGTGGTAACTCATATAGAACTCTATCAACTATAATAATTTGATTATAATTAATTAATTTCATGTATTTGTGAATTATAGAAGGTAATACTCTAAGTTTTTGAGTACATGGTCAACCACATAACATATCAAAAACTCCCATGCTAGGAACTATAGTGAATGATGTGGCCACATGTGTAGGACCAACCTGTAGTAGAAGTAATATCTCTCCTAATGAAATCTATATATGCCCACTAAAACCATTAACAACTATGTTTATCAAAGTGATATCCTACTCTAAATAATGTAAATGCTGTAGTAGTGTCAAGGTGCACATGTTAAGACTAGAACCATTATCAATAAGCACACTATGAATAAGCTAATTATGAATGTGATCTCTAATAAAGAGTGCATGATAATATAAATAATACTTGATGATCTCCTACTCTGAGAAGGAGATACAAGGTCTATCTATAACTCTAGAATTGTATACACCTATCATGTTTCTCAAAAGATGTAACTCAATTGAAGGTGCCATGTATGTATCTGATGGTGGATGTGCATGATATGCATGATAAAACCCTGATGTGTCCCCTATATCCTATTTTTAATGTTTTGAAAATGGATTTGAGAATATTTTCAATGCTTTATCATGTGTTTGCTTTGCCAATGGAGGCTCAACTGAAGTGCCAAGATCAATAGTATTTAAATCTATTAGGTCTTATATCTTGTGCTTTACACTGATACATATGTTTATCATATGGCCTAGTGCCCTATGGTAATCACAAAATTCCTACTAATCATATCCATTTAAAAGAGGATTTATTGGATCAAATTCCCAAATAGGAGGGATATATATGATATTACAATCCAAAAGTTGTTGTAAAACCTTGGCTAGAGAAACTGGAAGATGTGAAAAAGTATGTTGAGGGGGTGTTGATAACATAATTCACTGAAGAGGTTCTGAAAACACATTGACTATAGGTGGATTATACTCTTTAGTATCATTGAACTTGATCTTATATGGGACTTTTCTTTACTCTTATTAGTTGTGTTTGATGTATTAGTTTACTTTAGTTTGCCCATTGAAATTAGTTTGACTTCTCTTTCCTTTAATGTGTGACATAATTTAGTGAAGGAAGAGAATATTTTAAACATGATTGATGCATGAAGTGATGGTAGAAGGATTTGTTTGAAAATATCCTGTAACTCTTGGTCTACCATAGGGCTAGTCATCTTACCCAAGATGGTCTTATACCAAAGAACATAGTCTACGAGATGCTCATTTGGTCATTGTTTCTATTGATAAATTTGAGTATATGAAACTTTATCACCAATGTTGATACTGAAGTGTGCTAAGAACATGTCAACTAAAGGATTGAATGCATTGATCAAATGATTTGGTATACTATAGAACCATTGTAAAACATAATAATTTAGGCTCTGTGGAAATATCTTAATAAGTAGATAGTCATTTGGGACATAATCCAAACATGCTATGTGAAAATCTCTCAAATGTGTCTCTCAATCACCCTTGACATCATATAGAGTAATCTTGGGTTGAATAAAACCTTGTGGCAAGGGTGTAAAAGCAATGTGATGTACCAATGATGTATGTAGTAAAGCAACATAATCCAAAGCCTCTGTAGGTCTAATGGTACTTTGCTCAAGATATAGCACCTTGAATTGAAAAGATCTTATCTCTTTCACA
Organism: Torreya grandis; assembly: GCA_037957365.1. Classification (NCBI taxonomy): domain Eukaryota; kingdom Viridiplantae; phylum Streptophyta; class Pinopsida; order Cupressales; family Taxaceae; genus Torreya; species Torreya grandis. The sequence goes on along the minus strand of JARHVA010000652.1, from coordinate 1,972,120 downwards.
AGGGCTATCACATCAAGAGATAGGGATGTACTAGCTATAACTAGTGGTAAGAGGTAGGTTGGGATGTTATAGGGGGTTGTTGAGACATAGTTTCCCCCATAGTGTCATTTGCAATTGGTGGCTCTGAAGGAATGGAAGACTCAACTTGCTTAGCCTTTTTAATTTCCATTATAGATTGCAAGATAAGAGTATGATCTCAGGGTTATTCCCTAAGTCTTTCTCTAAAAATTTATAAAATTAAGTCTTTATTGAGGATAACTTCATTATCAATAATAGGTGGAAGTGGATTAGTAGTCCCATGTGGTGGAGCATGAGCATTGGCGTGTACATCATCATTATTATTTTCATACTTCTCATTATCAAAGTTATCCTCATGAAAATTTGTGTAATCTAGATGTGTAGGATTCATAATACGAAACTGAGATGGTTATTTGTCTATGGTGTATGGTTAAATTGAAATAATCTAGGTAAATTTGAGAGGATTACAACTAGGTCTTGCAATTTGTAGTGAAGGAAGAGATGCAAGGAACTTAGATGGCATAAGGAAATAACTTGGATAATATTAGAAAAGATTAAACTGATATAATCTAAACAAGGAACTAGAATATGCATAGAAAAGATACAGAGCTCCCAAACATGTAAGGTGACACCTCAAGAAGCAAAATAAGAGCTAGTACATGCTACTAGGTATTTTTCAAAAATATTTTCACAAAATACTATGAATTTTTGAAAATTGAAATGATTTTCTGATTTATATATGCAATCAAAAATTTAGAAAATGATTGGAAAATTAATGGGACCTAGTCGATGCAACTAGGGTTTGAAATAAAATATTTTTTGAAATTACTATGAATTTTTGAAATTTGAAATTATTTTTTGATTTTAATATGCAACTAAAAAATTTAGAAAATGATTGGAAAATTACTGGAGCTAGTTGATTCAACTAGAGTTTGAAATAAATTATTTTTGAATTTACTATTGAACTTAAAAATTTGAATTAAATTTTTGATTTATATGTGCAAGAAAAATATTAGAAAATTATTGGATCAATGAGGGAAATTACTGGGACCTAGTGTATGCAACTAGGGTTTTGAAATAAGTTTATTTTAAAATTTACTATAATTTTTTAAAAATTGAGAGGATTTTTTTATATAAAAAATTTAGGAAAAAAATTTAGAAATTAATGGGAAAATTTAGGTAGAAATTTATCCTAGGGTTTCTAGTTTTTAAATGCAAAATTCAAACTCAAGTTCACCAAATGATTCATTATTTTTAATAATAATGGAGATTTATTCCTATTTAATAAACAAGTGTGAGTAGGAGAAATCATTAAATAATATTCATAATTAAAGCTACTGATTTGTGAAATTGAATTACAATTTGACCTTTCTAAAAATAGTAAGAGAGTAAGGAGAAATGTAACTTAGCTTATTCTGGATTATTTCAACTGAGATAGGGTCTAAAAATTTAGGTGTGGGATTTGGACAGTGTCATAAATAGGATCCTAGACTTCATTTTTTGATTGGACAAGAGCACCAGAACTAGACACCCTAGGCTCTATCATTATAGTCCTTCCCTAGCACTGTTATCCTTAAGATTTGTGCTTTTTGGGTTTTTTTCACCTGCTCAGTGTGATCCTATGTACTTGTCTTTTCTATATAGTTGAATGAACTTGGGAAAATAGAGAAAAGGAGTTAGTGTGTGTAAGATGCACTGGAAGTGCTTCATACCCCATTTGTGGGCACACTGCCTACATACCAATACTTTGAGGAGGGATCAAGCCATATGTAGTCTCCCTTTAAGAGTGTTTGGTGTAATAGTGAATTAAATACAAGAAAGTCTAAAATTGGGTATGATTGAGATGGCTAGGGACTAGTCTAAAGAATTAATTTAGCTTGAAAGTGTATAGGTTGGTTGTATGCAAATAATAGGGAAGATTTCTTGAGTGGTCTTGCTTGATTGAATGATATTTTCCAACCCATTCTAAATTATCTTTGAATGGGATTTTATAAGGATCTATTGGTCATGGGTTAGATGAAAATAGACTACGTTGACATAATAAACAAGAGCAATCAGAGAAAAATGGTAAATGGGGCTCAAAATGTGATTAGACAAGAGCGCTAAAAAGGGGACACCCTAGGGTCTAGTTCTACTATCCAAATTTGGTGCTATTATCATAAGCATATGAGACTAAGGGGATGGATTGGTCATGAAAGAAGGGTCCTAGCTCAGTTGGGGTCAAGTTCAGAAGGCCATGGATGACTAGGAATCAATAAAAATAATCTTGAGAGGGTCTAAAGAGCAAGCAAGAGGAACCTATGGATTGGGTGTCATTATCCATGCTCAAGTTAACAATTTTTCCATTACATATGACTACATTTATAGCTAGTCTGATGTAATATATAGCTGCTATAACAAGCATGTTGTAATTTGTAGCTACTATGGGAGTTTGTAACAAGCCTACAGGAGTCCATAACTTAACCAAAATACTAGATCTTGTTGTAGAATATTTTGACACTGCTCCAACATTATTCTTGAATGCTTAGCCTTCATATTCTAAATAATTATTAGCTTAGTATGAGCTGTGTATGCACTCATTGATATATTTTTCCCAATAATCATTAGTAATAGCTAATAAATGGATAACAAGGAATTCTAAAGACAATTATGATATATACTTACTATTTTATTTTAAATAAATCATAAGTTTAGAAACACCATTTAGATCCACTTCATATGTAAGAAAAAGGATGTTATTTTATGGATATATTGAGCCATATTATAGTCTCATCATATTATCCCTTCAGGAAAAGCATATATGTTTGGGTTTGAGTTAAGACACATAGATACATAGAGATGTTTTCAACACTAAGATCACTTATGTAGATGAGAGAATATGGTCTTACAATGCAACTAGGTATTTTCTTGTGCTTAAGATAGGTCAAATTGGTGAATGAGTGTCAATTGAGTGCACATGTCAATTAATGGTAAAAAATGATAAAATATGCATGATCAAGTATTCATGACCAAATTTAGGTTACTACACCAAGTTATATGAAAACATTACCTTATTAACTAATCCTATTTATTAGAAAGGGAAATAATCTCTAAACTATATACACAAATGATTTTTTTAAATAGAGTTGGACTAATCCTATTTATTAGAACAAGTAAGCTATTGAATTTTTTTTTAATATTTTAAACATTATTATATAGTTGTACAACCATCTTAAAGAGTTACAGGTGGTAAAAATGAGTACAAGTGTCTGAACTATGCATAACATGTAAAAATGAAATTTAAAATCAAAATTTACATAATAATGTAAGCATACATTTCATGTTTTGGTCTCTTAAGTAGCTAAGATGAAACTCAAATTTCCCATGACCTAGTTCCATAGGTTTGCCACTACATGATGGATCCTTACATTTTTTGTGAGGAATAACCTATCTCTACATGTCTATAATTTTATATAGTTTTCTAAGTTTCTTGATGAGATGTAAAAAACAAGATAGTAGTTTTAATATAGACATCAAGAGGGAGAAAGATGGTGACATTAAGTGAAAATAGTGTTTATTAATGGCCTTTAATGACTTAAAAATATATATACGCCACCTATCTTTGTGACTTGTACATTTACAATATTTTTTGTGCATACCCAACTAATTGCCACAACAAACTGTATTAATTAGATATTATCATTTGTCAACATTATTACCCATTCATGTTTGACGTAGGTTCAGGAAAAAAACATGTTTACCGCAAGTTTAGATGAAAGTATGGAAGCTTTACCTCTATGAAGATGCTTCAAGTGTAATAATAAATATTATTTTAGGGGTTGATAATATTTTAATTGTAGATGCAAATCCACTTAAGTTACCAAAGGTAAAAGGCACATGTTCGATTATTAGTTCATTATGACCATGCTTAAGAGTATTTGGTGTGCCTTTAACCTTTCAAAACTTAAGTGGATTTACATCTAAAATTAAAATATTGTTAACCCTAACACAACTAGGGTTATTAACACTAAGTGGTCTATGTATTTATTTGAATAAATAGAAATAAATGGTTAGTATTATTTGGGAGATCTCTATTGAGGCCAAATATCAATTATTATGTTGGCATATCTTATATGTGAAATTTATTTTTGGCTATACCTTGTCCCGATAAATGTGCCTTTTTACCTAGCCTTAAAACTATCCTCTACTTCTTTTGGGATTATTTATGATCCTCTTAGATCTAGTCTTCCTTTCTCTTGTCTCTTCTAGACCCTTTTCCTAGAAATTTAAATTAAAAAACTACATTGTTTGGCATTCTCTCCCCCTCCATTCTCTCAGTCATTTGGAACACTTGTCAGTTGGTAATCCTCTTCCATATTTGGAAAAATCATTTCCAGTAAATATACTTTAGAAATAGATTTTTAGTTATTCAACAAACTCATGTTTTATCTTCTATCTCTTTGCAATTGGTTTAAATCAACACTCATAACCAAGATTTGTGTGTTGTACTCGATGATATTAAGGAATGGATCAAATTGCTATAAAAGAGTTCTTTTCAAAGGTTTAGGACCTTTAAATGTCAATTGTTAAAAACTTGATTAATTATGTTATTATGATTCATAGTTTAACTTCATGTCTTTGCTTCTATTATAACCCATTTATTAGTATGGGGGTTATTTTGTATCTTATCATTACCAATAATTAGGTTTCAATTCACTTGTTTCCTATTATTGGGGGGCATGGGGTTTTGATATTTCTTTAGCCTTTTCATTGTTGTATTATTTTTTATTAACATTAGTAGAAATTTTCATTTTTAAAAAAACTATCAAGATGCAAGTGGAGGAGTCATTCTTTGATGTTTTTTATTTTCCCTCTCAATTTTTAGATTTATAATTTTTTAATAGGAGTTGGGCTCATGGGATGATGTAACCTAGAGGAGGAGAGGTGGGTTTATATGGATCCATTTGATTAAAATTTACACATAAGTAGTTCCCCAATTCAAAATTACAAACCTTATATCTAAAAATCCCTTAAAGGCATTTAGGGACAAGCATTCATTAATTCAAAAGGAGATACATAGAACACACCTAACTTACTTATTATTAAAAAAATAAAGTTTCTAGAGGATAAATATTATATATATTCTTTTATCAAAAGGGAAACAAGAAGAAATAACATTTATACTTGTATTCACATGATATTTAACATATACAAATTATATTTAAAATCACATACAATTTAAGCCCTCTTTAGAGTATTGTCCATGTAGACAACCCTTAATAGTCACTGGGGATTGGATGAGGCTAGTCTAACCCAACCCAATAACCCATTATTATAGGTTTCCTTGATCACAAGAGTGTAAATCTGAGGATTATTAAAATATATGGAAGGCATGATCATTCGCATAGGACCAAAGGTAATTCAATATAGAAAAGTCATTAATATGTGCAAGCACATAGTTATGAATAAATATAGATTGGATTACTAATCTTAGATAGATCCAATACATTCTCTAGACTTAGGTGTATATGCATCACCAAAAATATATTTCATGGTTTTCATAGTTCATTTCCTAATTTGAGCCAACACAGAGCTATTATAATGTGCATTTGATGATTACAATAGAATATAGTAACCAAAATAGAACTATATCTAGATAAGTGATTCTTATCTTTTATATTATTGGTAATTTTTATATTTATCATGTGAAATAAATCACAAATAAATTTTTTTGGGGCTTATTGATATACTTTATACATTTTGAATATTCATAGTTTTATATTTATACTTATTTAGATCATTAATCCAAAATAAGGTAAAACAATGGGTTATTTCCACAAATTACACATAATTAAGGAAGGGGCCATTTTCCATAGGAAATTTACTTCATCTCCTTTTAAATCTTCATAATAAATTAAAAAAGGATGGAAAATCCATTAGATAGACCCAAGAATTATTCAACTTATTAAAAAAATTAGATCCATACCTTCCAAGAGAATAGGCAGTGAAGTAATAAATGTTTAGTGGGATCTTCATAAGAGTTGCAAAGAACATATTTAGATGGACCATAAAAATATATTCTTTGAAGCATGTCCTATTTTATATTTTCTATATTTAGACCCTAATATAAATTTAATGAGATTGCTCTCAATATTTTTTGGTGTGTCATACTTTCATTAATTTTATTTAATGGAAAGTATTACATATATAGTGTAAAATATCTCTTAAAAGTAAGGAGTCATCACTAATTTATTATCTCATAAATCACTCTACCCTATCTCCTAAAGTCACTCCTTTATTCTCTCTCAATCAGTAAACACACTCTTTTGACTTTATCTCTATAATTTATTTCAACAACTCATTACATGTACACTAAAACATCACACACACACACACACACACACACACACACACACACACACACACACACACACACACACACACACACACACACACACACACACACACACACACACACACACACACACACACACACACACACACACACACACACACACACACACACACACACACACACATTTATAATATTGTTTCTCACTCATAATAATATTTATAACTTAACTCACTTTAACTCCCGCATATGAGTATTGACTCACTTATTTTTATAACATTCCCCTCTTAGTGTGAATATCGAGAGATGAACTACATGAACCATATATTATTATATTGTCACCCTAGAAGATGGACGTCAAGTTTGCCAGAGAAAGTGTCTATTATATAATATGAAATTAATTACATTAAAAATTTCATTTTCTTAAAAACAAAAGATGACACTAGATGATTATAAAACTAACCGAAAACTAAAGACATACAAAATACTACTTAACACTAGAAATACAATAATTCACAATAAAATATCATGACTATGTTAAAAAATAAAAAGAAATAAAAAGATATTAAGAAATAAAAATAGAAAAATGTTATAATATAAAACTAATATAATTCATCTTAACATAAAACTATGGGCTCTATAGAGAATACCTAAAGCTTAAAAAAATAGTGAAAACTATGGGTTAAAAAATAAGGGTGCCATGCGCCAAGTCCCTGTAGGGTCAAATTTATTATTATGTCATGTTCGATAATAAGTATGTATATGTAAGAAAAAAAATAATAGTTTTAAAAAACACATGTATATACTTCACATAAACAAAATTATCCAAAGAATTTGATGGTCAACCCAACATGCCTTGAAAAATTTAGATGACAATTTATAAATGTCAATTCAATAGAGTTTAAAATAAATTTGATTATATTTTACAACAACAAAAATATTAAATTTATGACATTTAAACATTCATATATACATGTTAATAATTATGTTATAAAATAGTAAAAATTTGGGCTCTAAATTTTTTTAATGAAATGTCATGATGTGATTATAGAATGTAACACGTCTTAATATCAAAGAAAAAACCATGGAGTTAATACCAACCATTTGAGAGTACATTGGGAGTTAGGTGATGTCACTTTTATTATGTATTGATTTATATGTAATAAGAACAAACATAATCACAATTGAGTTGAGAAGTTAAACAAATTATGGAAAGTAAATTTAAGGCATTATTACAATAGTATGTAAGTGCAAGTAAATAAAACTTTGTAGAATATATAACATTTAAAATAAAATAATAAAAAATTAAAGTTTAGATAAAATATTATGAAAGACAAAATATTTGTGTAAAAGCAATAGAGGGCACATTAAAAGGTAGGTTGTAAGACAAACAATGACTTTACAACTTTAATTTCAATATCATTCAACACTCTAACAAACTATAACCAAACTCTTGCATTGGCTAGTTGACAAAGCTAGTGTTATCATATCTTAGTTAACATACATGCATGTAAAATATTATTTATATTTCCATATCTATTAGTCATGAATGCATCTAAAATTATAATCAAGTATTGAATGCATTATATACTAATTTGTGGGTTATATCATATGTTAATATGTTCAAATTGTAAAATATAACATAATTTAATATTTACTAAAATATAATATAATTTAATATTATTGTTAGGTTGGTTGTAACTTTTCTGTTTGAGGAATTATTTGTCGCTCTTAAAAGATCATCTCATGAATTACTAAACCTATCAAAAATTCATTTATAAAAATCAAGTCAAATATTATTAAATTTAATTATATAATAAGTCTAATAGAATATTATTACATAAAACATTATTACAAAGTATAGAAAAGAGGTAGTGGAGGTATGCAATACCAAAATGATGGAACAATTTTGTTACTTTACTATGCTATTTAAATATTCACCTAACCTTATGAGACTATAATATATATGCCAGCCATCCTCCTTATACACATAAAGAAACTAAGTATATATTATATGTAATTTACTAGGGCTATGATCAACATTAGAACCAAGTGGGTTTTTCTGGAGGGAAACATAGAGGAAGAACTCAATCCTAGATTGATACTTTTGAAAAATATAAGAGTTTTTCCCATATTGACCTTGTATCAAGACCCCCAAATTCACAAGTATATGTGAGTATAATTAACTAATTTTAGATGATTGTATCAATATAAATAACATACTAAAATACAAAACATTGTACTCAATGCAAGCAAGTTTGATGCAGGGGCATCCTTATGGACCCCAAAGTAGTTTTAATTTTGGCTTTCAATGTCTTGTAGGTGTTTAATGGGTTTATTAGGTCCTAATTTAGTCTTATGAGTGATCTATATTAGTACATGTTGCAAAAAAAAAATCATGGAGTTTCCCTCCAAAATGAAACTATTTGAAAATTTGAAATTTTTAAGCCTTGTGAAAGGATTTCATGCATTGTTCAAGGTTATAAAAGGTTAGGAACATGTTAAATAGGTGTATAATAGGTATAATACCATGTAAAAACCCTTAATATGTTATTGAGTATAAGGGGCATGGTCATATAGTATTCATATTGATAAAACATGAGAAAAAGCAATGTAATTTCAATAGCTTATATGTGGGAAACTTCCAAGAATTAGTTATGCCTCTTGGAGTAGTTTTACAAGAGTCAATTTTTTATGTCATAGTGATTTTAATTTGAAAGATACAATTAATGAAGGTGTCATCAAAGAAAGTTGATGAATAAGATGACCGTGACAATGAAATTCTGAGTGCTTTTGACATTGCATGGCTGTGAACAGAGTATTGGTGTGTTTGATTACTCAAAGGTGGTAAGTCATTTAATATGTGATTTTTGTTATTTTTGTGATCAACATTTAATCTCTATTTTTAGATATATATCATGTTTTTAATGGCAAATAAGTTCCTCTTGAGAAGATAGATAGGGCTATCATATAGTGGTAGAGAGTATATAGTTGATTCAAGTAATAAACAAAGCATTTAATCCTTTATAAAATGATTCATATGGAGAATATGAGGATATAAAACATATGAAGTGTTGGAGAGAATTATTATGAATTTTAGGAGGTCTCAAATGTAGTAAGTCTATTTTCTCATAATTATTTTCTCATTATCAGTATACTGGCTAGAAACTCTAAGTTAGTATATTGTGGTTTTAATCTTGAATCTTGTTTTAGACCCCAAAGTGATAGAGAGAGGATTGAAAAATATTTTTACATGGGAATACATCTGATACATGTTATAAAAACTATTGGAAATCTTTAAATTATCAAAACCTTATTGAAACTCCTATTTACTACTAAAGAATACAATCAATCATAACTAAGTTTTCATTGTTGTGAATGATACATGGAGTATTATCAGTTGGTTATTGAATTAAAAAGTTACATGGAACCTAAAAAGACCTAATCCAACCCTTAGATTAGTTTGAAACCATTTATAATTCAATTTATTGATTTTAGACCACTCTTGGCCTGCTCAGTCATCCTAAACCCTGCCAATTAGGGTTTTATCTATTGAAAGAAAAGTAACCTTGAAAAATTACAAAAAATTGTGATCTTGTGTATTTTTTATAAACCCTAACTGATTCAATCACTTTTAGGACTGTATAATACCTATAGTAGGCATGAGAAAGTGCTAAAAGAAGCCCAATTAGGAAGTCTAGAAGAGAGTAAGTGGATCTAGAGGTTGATTTAGGTTTTGAAATTTTAACCATAGGTGTATTTAAATAAGGAAAAGGACAATATAATTTTGGAAATTCATAATTATTTGTACTTTTTTTGTACTAACCTATTTGCAGTCAAACAGGGTTATAAGGAATGCTAGTTTGAAAGGCAGAGTTGCATGAGTATAAGGTAAGTGTTTGAGATAGTTTCAAAAGAGGTAAAAAAAGTTATTGGAGACTATTTTAAGTAAAATAAAGACCTTGTGTTATTTAAACAATTTAGAGTTTCTATGATTTTGAATGGTACATAGTGTCTTAAGTCTAAAACCAAAGAAATGATCTTTTGTTTAAGGACAAGTGAAAGAATCTTGTGAAAGCTTTAAATAATTTGGTATTAGAGAATAAGGATGGTAAGAGGATAAGTTAAAGAAGAAAAATGGAATAAAGGTAAAGGAAACATACATCAGCCGAAAGAATGCAATAGAATGTGGCCAATTTGGTCATTGAAATGAAGAATATGCAAGATAGAATGGTAGCCACAGAGACAAACCAAAGAAGAAGGGTCATAGCTGATGATGACTAGTGATAGAGATGAGGAAGCTACTAGAGAAAAAGAGGAGGAATAAATATAACATGTAACAGAGGAAATATCGATCAAATCCATGATGAAGATGGGCTCAAAAAAAAATATAGATGTGCCAATGTAATGAAGGTAATCTAAATGTGGATGAGTTGGTTGATTGGATAGTAGCCATGGAAAATTATTTTGAGTATGAAGAGGTGGATGATACCAAGAAAGTGAAATTTGCAGTTACAAGATTGAGAGGACATACTTCCCTATGGCGGGATGGAATATAGGAAGAAAGAAGAAGAGGTAAGACAAAAATTTAGTCATGGGATAGGATGGTGACGAAGATGAAGACAAAGTTCATGCCCAAGGATTACCACACACATTTTTTAAAGAGGTTGCATAATCTTAAACAAAAGGAGAATTTAGTGAAGGAATATATAGGAGATTTTTATAGGTTGACAATCAGAACATGACATTTAGAAGATAATGAGAAGGTAGCAAGGTACCTGAATGGTCTCAAGTTATCTATACAAGATGAGATCAATATATTAACTTTTAAAATAGTGAATAATCATACAAAGTAGCCTTAAAAGCTAAAGAGAAGTTGGAAAGAAGGCATACACAACAAGTGAGAAGAAGAGGCAAAAATGTGAGAGGAAGAGGAGATTATGACAACAAGAACGAATATGAGGAAGGTGAAAGTAGTGGACCAAGACATGAAACATAACCAAGAGGTGGTTATAGAGGTAGGAGACCATATTATAGAGGTGGTGATGCTAGAGGAAGAGGGACTAGTGGTTTCATAAGAAAATGCTTCAAATGAAATAAGTATGTAGGTCATAAATATTAGGATTGTCCAGAGGAGAAACAAAAAAGGAGTTATAGGAATGAGAGCAAAAATCAAATGGTACAGCCCACAAAGGAAGAGAGTGTTGGAAAAAATTCATGTATAGTGGCACCTAAAGAAGGAGAGCCACTCTTGATGAGAAGGACATTGTTGAATCCATCAAAGGAGAAAGAACCTCCACAATAGAGAACACTTTTTAGGACAACATGTAAGTCCCATGGTAAATGTTGTAAAATGATTATAGATTTAGCAAGCATGGATAGTTTGGGTTCCAATGAGATGGTAAAAAAACTTGGTCTCAAAAGATTACCTCATCATGCACCTTAAAAGTTTCTTGGATACAGAAAGGATATAGTGTGTTTGTTAATGAACAATGCTTAATATATTTTTAGATTGAAACATATAGGGATCAAGTTATGTGTGATATCATCCCCATGGATATTTTTCATGTGCTACTAGGAAGTCCTTAGAAGTTTGATAGGTCAACCGATCATGATAGGGTGAAGAACACATATTATTTAGAGCATAAGGGAGTTAAGTATACATTATTGCCTTTGAAGAATGATGTTAAAGTTGTTGGTGTCTATTTTAAAGTATTGGTTGTAGGTTACAAGGAGTTGGTGTAGTAGTAGGATGAAGACATGAAGATGGATGAACAACCCAAGGAGATTGAGGCAGCCCAAGTTGAGGAATGTGAACTTGTGCTAAGTAAAAATTCTTTAAGTAAGTTTGTAAATGAGTTATTTGAAATTTTTTCTTAACATTTGGTAAAAATTTCTAGTTGTGAACTCATAGAAGGCATGATAGGCAAGCTCTAATGCATGAAATAAAGATTTGAAAAAGAAAGAGATGGAAAAGAGACAAGTAATGTACAATAGGTCCAAGATAGATAGCCAACTAAAGGAAATAACATAAGAGTGTTTAATCAATATAATGAGAAAGTGAAAGGGAACATGTAGTGATTGTGTATAGAGGAGGTTAAGGGTAGTTGTGAAGATGATATGTAGTAGCAAACCAAGCACTTATGCAAGCAAATGGCATGTAAGGACCAAATAATTGATATGCATGAGGTAAAGTGTACCAAAAAAGGAGAATGGGTGAAAGATGAAAAATACAAATTTTTAGTAGTAGTAACTTATGGAAGGAAGGTTGTAATGGACCAGTTTGAAGAAGTTAAAGTATGGTATGCACATTCTAAGCAAGTAATAAAAGACAATAGCTATGACTTATTTAACAAGTTTATTGCATGTGTAGGTATACTCATGAAGAAGAAGAACTAGAGGAGGCCTAATTGTGTGTCCCAAGAACATATTAACCTTTACAAGAAAAAATTAGTAGTATAAAATTTCAATCAGGAGGTATAAAGTAACTAAGGAGGAGCATAATTCAAGTTTATTCCTATGGCAAAACTTTTTCAGCTTGGTAATATGATGCAGGGGCATCCTTATGGACCCAAAAATAGTTTCAATTTTGTCTTTAAGTGTCTTTTAGGTGTTTCATGGGTGTATTAGGACCTAATTTAGTCTTAAGAGTGATTTAGATTAGCACAAGTTGCATAAATTTTGAATTATGGAGTTTCCCTCCAAAATGACACTATTTGAAAATTTGAAAATTTTTAAGCCTTGTGAAAGGCTTCCATGCATTGTATGAGGTTGGAAAAGGTTAGGAACATGTTCAAGAGGTGTCTAAGAGGTATAATACCATGAAAAAACCATTAATATGTTCTTGAGTATATAGGGCATGGTCATATAATGTTCATATTGATAAAACATGAGAAAAAACAATGTAATTTCAATAGCTTCTATGTGGGAAATCTCCAAGAATTAGTTATGCCTCTTGGAGTAGTTTTAGGAGAGTCAATTTTTGATGTTAGTGATTTTCATTCCAAAGAGACAATGAATGAAGGTGTAATAAAATAAAATATTGGCTTGACCAAAGTATTGGTGTGTTTGATTACTCAAATGTGGTAAGTCATTTTGAATATATGATTTTTGTTATTGTTGTCATAAAAAATTAATCTCTATTTTGAGATAGATAACATGTTTTGAAAGGCAAAGAATTTCCTCTTGAGAAGATAATATTTTCATACAATGGTATAGAGTATACAGTTGATTCAAGTAATAAACATGACGTTTGATCCTTTCTACAATGATTCCTATGGAGAATATGATGATAGACAATGTATGAAGTGTTGGAGAGAGAGTTATTATTATGAATTTCAAGAGGTCTCAAACGTAGTAATTTTATTTGCTTATAATTATTTTCTAATTATTAGTATAATGGTTGGAAACTCTAAGTTAGTATATTGTGGTTTTAATCTTGAATCTTGTTTTTGACCCCAAAGTGATTGAGAAAGGATTGAAAAAATATTTTTACACGGGAATACATCTAATACAGTTTATAAAAACCATTGAAAATCTTGAAATTATCAAAACCCTATTGAAACCCTTGTTTCTTACTAAAAAATACAATCAAGAATAACTAAGTTTTCCTTGTGAATGATCCATGGAGTATTGTCATTTGGTTATTGAATGAAAAATTTACATGGCACCTAGATAAACCTATTCCAACCCTTATATTGGCTTGAAACCATTTCTAGATCAAGTTATTCAATTTAGACCACTCTCAACTTACTCAGTCATCCTAAACCCTATCAATTAGGGTTTTATCTATTGGAAGAAAATTAACCCTTAGAAAATTACCAAAACTTGTGATCTTGTGTATTATGATAAGCCCTAATTTATTTAATCAATTTCAGGACCATACAATACCTATAGTATAGACTTATAGCTAGAGGGGTTGAGAAAGGGCTAAAAGAGACCTAATTAAGAAGGCTAGAAGAGAGTAAGTGGATCTAGATGTTGAGTTAGGTCTTGAAATTTGACCCACAGGTGTATTTAAATAAGGAAAAGGAGAATATCATTTTGGAAAGTAATAATTATTTTTGCTTTTTTTTTACTAACCTATTTGCAATCAAATAGGGCTATAAGGAGTACTAGTTTGAATGGCAGAGTTGCATGAGTATAAGTTAAGTGTTTGAGATAATTTCAAAATAGGTAAAGGAGGTTATTGGAGACTCTTTTAAGCAAGAAAATGACCTTGTGTTCTTGAAACAATTAATAGATTATATGATTTTGAATGGTACATAGTGTCTTAAGTCTAAAACCAAAGAAGTGATCCTTTGTTTAAGGACAATTGAAAGAATCCTGTGCAAGCTCTACATCAAAGTTTTTGGTTATTTTTACAATCTTGTTTTAGTAACTTGGCTATCAGGACTTGTAGGCCTATATATTTGACATCCCAACTGAATTATGTCATTACCCATTCAACACCTCTTCATGATTCAACAGTATCAATAGTGTAATTGAGATAGTAATCATCCACCATGGCCTAGTAACATCCATGATTTAGCCCAAATCAACTCATCTTGATCAATGCTAATAATATAGTTTAGTAATATTTCTCAATGTAGACCTATTTCTCAAGGAATGAAATGAACTTAAATCAGAAAGTTAGGTATTTTTTCAAGTTCTTACCCCATAAACACTTGTTAAAG
Source organism: Torreya grandis (assembly GCA_037957365.1). Classification (NCBI taxonomy): domain Eukaryota; kingdom Viridiplantae; phylum Streptophyta; class Pinopsida; order Cupressales; family Taxaceae; genus Torreya; species Torreya grandis. The sequence goes on along the minus strand of JARHVA010000652.1, from coordinate 1,957,096 downwards.
AGTATTAGTTCCCAATAATGTTGATTAATTTATCATATTTTCATCTATATATGTCAAAAAAATAAATCAAACATATATAGAATAATGGAAATAGGGTTGTAGTTTATCAGATTACTAATTTTTGAGCAATGAAACATAATTATATAAAAATATTAAATTCTTGGTGTTTGTTGCTTGGCAAGTTGGAAGAGCATATTGGAGAGTGCATGATTTAATTTATAAAATAAAATTAAATATGATGCTTTTACAACTACATTTTTCCATTCTTAGGCTTGATAGAGATATTAGACCTCCATGAAGACATATAGGCCTAATGGGGACTATTTAGGCTTATTCATGAAATATAAATGATTTGTATAAATGTTGAGTTGGGGATGAAGAGTGATAGGGATTTAAATGTTCATATATATTGGATAGAGACTCAAAAAATATTAAAACTCAAATATATTAGGAAGAAATGACTTAAATAGGTTTCTAGGGTCAAATTCATCAATTGGCTTACAAACTCTAGGCATGGTTTAGACCAAGATCTAGGAATTTTGAGGGGAAAATGAATTAAAAAAACATCTTAAAATAGGTTAAAAGGTTCATATTAGTTAAACATACACTATAAATACATCCCCAAGCAAAAAAAGGCAAGAAAATTGACATTTTGGTCTAAAAGGTCTCCTCGAGCTCCTTAAGTGCAAATTTACAACTCAAGATAGAGTTTTTCATGATCAGTATGATCATGAAATTATGAATGGAGATAAATGGTTTTTAATTATGATAAATAGGTCTTAATACTACACTCTAGTGCCATTAATAATTGGTTTAGACCTTTGGTCTTTATGAATCATTGTTAAGACTGTAGGGTACTCATAGATTGGCTAAGTGAGCTCGAGAGACTCCAAAACATTGTTCAAATATTCCTTTATGATCTATATGGTGATAAATATCGGTATGGGTAGTTGTAAAGGATTATACCCTCAAACTTTAAGGGAATTTTTTCTAAGGTTAATGACCTCATCTCTATGAATAATCCTTAAGAGTGTCCTATTTAAGACACTCATAGGCATGTTGTAATCATCCAAGAAAGTTGTACTTAAGATGACCTAGATATGCAAGGTGTGTAAGATCAAGAAGATCTACTGAAGTAATTGGTTGAGATAGAGAGAAATCTTGAGATAAATACTATACACGTAAGAGGTATGAAAGAGTGTGATTTATTCATTGTATTCTGGAAGAGTATAATAGAGACTTGTTGTTTCTCATATCTCCTCTTATTTGCTAAATTTCTAGTTACTTATTGCTTCTGGTTCAATTCCGTGTTTAGTTGCTTATACAAAAGTAAGAGCAATTATACTCAGTAGTTCTTAACAAGTGGTATTAGAGCTTGGGTTCACTAACAAGTTGTATCAGATCAGGTTAGTGTGTGTTGATTACAGGTCACTCATAGGGGTTACTGTTTGAGTGGGAGCAAAGCAATGGTAGAAGAAAGTAAGCTAAGAATGGAGAAATTCAATTTCAAGAATTATCAATTATGGAATGCAAAAGGATTTCTGTAAAATTTTGGGTAGAGGTTAAATATCTATTAACACACTTTTTTAATATTATTAGGAGGATACATGAGCTTTTCAATTCATCAAGTTGGGTCAAACGAAGTGACTACACTATTTATTATCCAAGAAGCCTATCTACAGACCTGGAAGTACTCTTAGAGAGCATATTTAGTATTTTGAGTTTTAATATGATGGAATAGGACTTAAAAAACCATTATCATGTATTTTAACTTGGAATGTGTTGTGAAATCTACTATAATTCATAGGAAAAGCCTCTCAAGCCTAAACATGCACCTAGGCTACGGTTTTGACCATTTATTGGTTCACCCCATCCATACAGCAGGTTTTAGGTCCTCAAATTTGACATGAAGAATAATAATGATGTCCTTAAAGTGAATCAAAAGCATTTATTTGTTGAATTTAAAATGTGTTAGCATTGACTAGATTGAAATATTAGTTTCTAGGCCTAGAGACCTAATTGAGGAGACTAATTGGGGAGAGAAATTATTGGCAAAGGAAAAGTGCAGCTGAAATTGCAGAATGGCAACACATGGGTGTTGAAAGATGTCATTCATGTACCCATCTTGAAGAGGAATCTGATTTCTACAGGAAAGTTAGGTGATGAGGGTTGCAAATAACTCTCACAGTGGATCTTGGAAAGTTTCCATGAAATTGTATGCAAGAGGTAAAAGAGTAGGTACTGTTTATCTGTGTAATTGTATAATATTATTCTCCTTCTATTAATCAAATAAATTCTCATTTTTACATCAGCATCTGTATAATGTTTAACACAAGGATCTTTGTATGTTTTAAGGGATACAAGGAATTGAAGATAAAGCTATAGGCTTTGGAGGATCAAAGTGATTATGTTTATTTAAGTGATGATGCTACAAGAAAGGTATGGGTTTGATTGAATATAAGAGGAAATCTGATGTTTTTGACACATTTAAGAAATGGAAAGCTTTGGTTGAGAATGAAACAGGTTTGAGATTGAAGTGCCTTTCACAATGGTGGTGAGTACTGTAGTAATAAATTCAATAGTTACTATTCTAAGTGGAATAAAATGGTAATACACCTCAACAAAATGAAATTGCTAGGATTTTAGAACAATAATGAGAGTGCATAATGAGTATCAGGTTGCATGGGTTTGCCCTTAAGGGGCAGAAGCTGTGGATATTGAAGACCTGATGAGGACCTTCACTACTCTGGATGGTGGAATACCAGAAGAGGCTTGGATAGGTAAAAAGGATTTTTCAAACTCAGATGAAGTTTTGAAGTTTTGTGCAATTGATAAAGAAAATAGAGACGTTGGATGCTAAATGCGGTGCAGTTTCATTGGTTATGGATTTGGAGATTTTGGATTCCGGTTGTGGAATTTAGAAACTAACAAAATTATTAGAAGCCACTTTCCAATACAAGGTATGATGTAATTTTCAATGAGAAGGTGATGTATAGTGATCAGCTCAAGAGGTTGAATAATTCTGAGCAGGGCAATCTTGATTTGGATCAGGTAATGATCCAAAATGAGCTCATGGGTAAAAATCATCAGTCACAGGAAAACACAAAAATTGACGTCAGTCAAGGAACCGATGTCAGTGGTATAATAGATCGTAACTCTTTCCATGAGTACTAGACACTTGTAAATTGCTCTCTTTTATGCCACTTCTCTCTCTTGTTCTCTCATTTTCTATATAAGTAGACTTCATTGGCTTGAAAGTTTTGATGAGGCAATGCAGATAGAATTCAAGAAATAGTGGGAGCATGGCATGAATGAGGAAATTGATTCCTTAGTGGAGAACCAAACTGGGATTTTTTTGCCCTTTGATCAATGAAATACTAATCGTTTTAGATGAGACTCCTTTAATGACTATAATTAGTGTGTGAACATGGATGGTTGATCTTGTCAAGTGATTTGATTAGCCTTAATTGGTATGTTGTCCTATTCTAAAGATATATATAGAATAGTCAAAAGGTTTTGAGGTCACAGGTAAGGAGAAACTTGTGTGCAGGTTGAAGAAAAGCTTATATGGTCTTAAGTAAGCTCCAAGACAATGGTATTTAAGGTTGAAGGTTTATGACATAGCATGGCTTTAGTAAATGAATCTAACCATTGTCTTTATTTTACCAAATTAGATAATGGTCATTATATTATCATGTTGTTGTATGTGGATGATATGCTTGTTGCAGGTTCCACATATAGGAAATTACTAAGCATACATCATAACCTCCAAATTTAAGTGCTAATGTGAGATATTTAGATTAGGATCAATGTGTTTTAAGGTTAGTCTCATTTTCTACATGTGCAAATACAACTGGTTGGTAGTGATCAATTGATTGGTGTATGCTATGGTATGTACCAGACCTGATATTGCCCAAGTAGTGGGATTTCAAGTTTATGGCCAATCCAGTAGAAAGCAGTTCACTAGATTCTCAAGTATCTGAGAGGGACCAGCAGCAGGTATTTATGCTATGCAGGGTCAAGCACTTCTCTACATGGGTATGTAGATTTGAATATGAGAGATTAATTGATACATCAAGGGGAGATATCCCTATAATATAGAGGTTTAGTATACTTAAAGGTCATCCACATCTTAAGACTAATCCCATTTCATAGCTCAAGTTGAGAGGGATTAAATCAACCTCTGTCAAGGGTGCAAATTTTAGCTATAACAAGGACTTCAATTATTTTGGGGTAACAAAGGATAAGTTGAGTCTTCATTCAAATTTTGTTGGTCTTCAAGATTGATCTTGAAGATGGAGATAAACCAAAGAGCAATTTTCAAAATATGGATAAAAATTAGGCATGTGCATGATCTAATCCATTATTTTCATTAGTCAGGCATGAATCCTATCTACACCATCACATGTATCTTACACACTATGGTCATCTTGATTTTCCAGTTTATTCATTATGATTATCTTCTTGAAAAATTGGGATTCATGAGCAATTTATCATCAAAATAATAGGAATTAATGTTTGAAGAGAGTAGAACTCTTGAGAGAAATTTTAATAATGATCAAATGGATTTTAATGTGCTCAATATGGATCCTACTTAACCTAACATTTTGACTTAAATAAACATGATAAGTAGGTATTTTAGATGGCAATAAAAGTAACTTGAAGACTCCAAAACATTGTTCAAATATTCCTTTATAATCTATATGGTGATAAAATATCCTATGGGTAGTTGTAAAGGCTTATACCCTCAAACTTTAAGGCATTTTTTCTAAGGTTAATGGATCATCTCTATGAATAATCCTTAAGAGTGTAAGACACTCATAGGCTACCAAGAGACTAAATATGACCTGATAGAGAAGATTGGTATTATAAGTGCATAATTTGGATTTAAATGATCTAATAACTTATTATATGGCCTTTATGATCCTCCTAAACATTATATTGAGCCATTGGTTGGCACATGTAAGAGCAAAACCATACAAAATTGGCCTAAGCATGGATTTAGGCCTATTTACAAGTATGCAGGGTAAGGAATGGTCTTAAAATTAGGAAAAAAGGTTTATTAAATCCTAGGTATAGGTTAATATCCATTAACACACTTTTTAAATATTCTTAGGAGGATACATGAGCTTTTCAATTCATCAAGTTGGGTCAAACAGAGTGACTACACTATTTATTATCTAAGAAGCCTATATACAGACCTGGAAGTACTCTTAGAGAGAATCCCAGTATTTTGAGTTTTAATATGATGGAATAGGACTTAAAAAACCATTATCATGAATTTTAACTTGGAATGTCTTGTGAAACTACTATAATTACCTCTCAAGCTTGAACATGCACCTAGGCTACAGTTTTGACCATTTATTGGTTCACCCATCCATACAAGGTTTCAGGTCCTCAAATTTGACATGAAGCATACTAATGATGTCCTTAAAGTGAATCAAACTTTTATTTTTAATTTCAAATGTGTTAGAATTGACTAGATTGAAATATTAGTTTCTAGGCCAAGAGACCTAATTAAGGGCTAATTGGAGAGAGAAACAAGTAGAGTAAGTGAACTTGCATTTCGTATCTAGTCATGAAATTTTGTAAAAAGTTATAAGAGAATATTAAGTACTCAAATAAATTCTCATTTTTCCATCAGCATCTGTATAATGTTCTACACAAGGAGCTTTGTATGTTTTAAGGGATACAAGGAATTGAAGATAAATATAGGCTTAGGTGTGAATTAAAGTGTTGGAGAGTGTTTGATGATATAAGGGGATTGAAATAAGTTTTTTAAGACTAAGAGATGCCTTTCATATAGATATATTAAATTCATGAAGATAAAATAAATATTTTAGGATTTTGAACAAAGAGAGGCATAATGAGACTAATGGGTTTCAAGGCACCTAAGAAGAGATGATCACTACTATAATTAAAATATAATAAGGTTATCAAACTAATTCAAAGTGTCAAATAGTAGAGAAAATGGTAGTTTAAGGGGATTTGATGACCAAAGAATGCCACTTGCCACTTTCCAAGACAAGATGAGGGTATTTTGAATAAGAAACAAGATGTGTCAAGCAAAGAGAGAAATTCATATGCCATTTCCAAGATGAAACATAATCAAGAAGACAACACATGTCATTGAATATCTCATGAGACTATTCTATAAACTCCTTGATCGTAACTCTTTCCATGAGTACTAGACACTTGTCAATTTCTCTCTTCTATGCCACTTCTCTCTCTTCTTCTCTCATTTTCTATATAAGTAGACTTCATTGGCTTTTTAAGTATCCTCCAATTGAGTATGGAAAAGCCATTCTCTTTTTTTCCCTTTGATCAATGAAATACTAATCGTTTTACCTCCTTTAATGACTGTAATTAGTGTGTGAACATGGATGGTTGATCTTGTCAAGTGATTTGATTAGCCTTAATTGGTATGTTGTCTTATTCTAAAACCTATATGAAATATGAAATCTTATTTTATAGGTCATGTGAAGTGTTTAATTTAAGTGTGAGGGTTGAGTGAGTTTGTCTATCCATTAGTGTCATCCTTGACCTTTTGATTAGTCCTCCTAAAGCATACATCATAACCTCCAAATTTAAGTGCTAATGTGAGATATTTAGATTAGGATCAATGTGTTTTAAGGTTAGTCTCATTTTCTACATGTGCAAATACAACTGGTTGGTAGTGATCAATTGATTTGGTGTATCACCCCCTTAGATATTTTCTTTCATGTTATTCCCTACCCCTTTTTATTTGTAATCTAGTAGTGTAGAATTGAGAGGTTAATTGATACATCAAGGGGAGATATCCTATAATATAGAGGTTTAGTATACTTAAAGGTCATCCACATCTTAAGACTAATCCCATTTCATAGCTCAAGTTGAGAGGGATTAAATCAACCTCTCAAGGGTGCAAATTTTAGTATAAAAAGGACTTCAATTATTTTGGGTACATCTCGTGGCATTTGATAGAGTAATTTTCAAAATATGGATAAAAATTAGGCATGTGCATGATCTAATCCATTATTTTCATCAGGATGAATCCTATCTACACCATCACATGTATCTTATACACTATGGTCATCTTGATTAGCTTATTCATTATGATTATATTCTTGAAAATATTCATGAGCAATTTATCATCAAAATAATAGGAATTAATGTTTGAATTAGTAGAATCCATTTTAACAATGCAAATGGATTTTAATGTGCTCAATATGGATCCTACTTAACCTAACACTTTGACTTAAAGAAACATGATAAGTAGGTATTTTAGATGGCAATAAAAATAACTTGAAAAAGGTGTTGTAAATAATAACAATAAAATAAATGTTAGAAATAAAATTGATTTTTTTGGTATGGATATTAGTAAATTATTATGAAATACAAGGTCAAAATAAAATTCTTTCCATGTTGGATATCAAATCCAAGGTTAAATTAAAATGATCTCAATGTTAGATATTAAATCTAAGGTTAAAAGTAAGTTATTTTAGTGTCACATTTAGATCTAAGGTTGAAATAATATTATTTTAGTGTTATATGCTCATGAATTTATCTAATCCTAAGGATTTTTTTTAAAATCAATGCTCAAATGAAAAGTGGGTTCACAAATATGTTTTATCATAATTTGGATTAATAGGTGAATTAATTAAAAACACAAATCTTGTTATTTATGTCTGATATTTGACTATGTTGATTGTAGATGATCATAATAGAAAAACATGGACTGATTTTACAAGTGCCTAAAATCTTAGAGTGAAACTATTGAAGGACATAATTGTACAACTTGGGAGAAGATCGATTGCCACTATAGTCCTAAACTAGTCAATCTTATCTGGAAAATTAAGAATATCGTTGGTCCTGCTGACCTTAACGCCGAGAGTTGGATAGAACTCAGTGGGATCTTGCTCCTCAGAAAGAGCACAGTGTAGAATCCATCTGTTCCTCAGTTTGCAAAGAGTTGAAGCTTTTAGCTCCAATCTCCACCTAACAATATCCAATAATCCAAAGAGGGAAATCAAGTCCATGTATTTCTCTCAATTAGAGTTATTTTTACAATTATGCTCCTTTAACTATATGAATGCATCTAGATATGGCTTCAATACTTGATCATTCTTTGATTTATCTTTGATAAAATAGGCTTTGGACTTAGCTAAATATTAAGTCAAGTGATTAGAATAATTATTGGGAAGAATAGTGAAGATTTTTTCAATATGCAATAGTGTAGGTGTACCTCTATATTTAAAATTCTAAGTGATGGAATAGGTAACTCAAACGTGCCTTAATAGCAATCCAAAAGGGTAATTCTTAATGCTTCATGCCCTAAAGGTATGGACAAAAGTATAAGGGAGGAGATGAATTTGAAAAATTAGTTGTTATAGGGGTAAAAGACAAAAAACTATACCATAGTTATCCCCTACTAGATATATTTTACCTTTATGGAAATGTGTGAATTTTGGGTTTAGATCTATTCATACAAGTGGTTATGGTTTTTTTAGTAGTTAGAACTCTTTTTTAGGTGTTGGATAATAATTTAAAATATATATAGGTTCATACAAGTGCTAATGATAGAGTGATCTAGTGAAATAAGTATAGATTAAGTTTTCAATTTAATTAAAGTTAAATAAGGCCAATATTGATAAAATCAAGTATTCATGACCAAATTTGAGTGATTACAGTTTCATAGCCCCATAACTATGGAAACCACTTTTTATAAAATGATAGCTAGTTAAAAATTATTTTGACAACTGTATTTTTTAATATTATAAATAAATTTCAATCTTCTTTAAACCATAATAAATAAATGTAGTCATATAAAATGTGAAATTTGGTTACTTGAGCATGACTAATGACACCCAACCCATAGGTCCCTCTTTTTTGCTCTCTTCACCATCTTAGGCCCTTTTTCACTAATTCCTAGACATCCATGGCCTTCCAAACTTAACCCCAGTTGATCCAGATTACTTTATCCATGACAAATCCATCCACCAAGTCCTGTAACCTCTAGACAACAATACCCAACTTGGATTATAGTGATAAACTCTAAGGTGTCCTATTTTTGATGATGTTGTCCAAGCGCATTTTGAGCCCCAATGGTTAGATTGTTTTGATCCTTATCATTTTCCTTATTAGCCTAATATGAATAAATCTAACCCATGATCAATAGTTTCTTATATAAATTCATTAAAAGCTCATTTAGATGGGTTGGTACTCATTTATAGGAGAGAAGCAAGAATACAAGAAAGTACACTCAAACATTTTTCCCTATTCTCTTCATACAACCTTATAATATTATTCCAAGTTTATTCAAACCTTTGCACTAGTCCATAGCCATCTAAAGTACACCCAGTTTCATATCTAGTTGCAATTTCATACACAATTACACCAAGAAATTTAATGGGATAAATACATTAGCTTGATCCTTCCTCAGAGTATTGGTATGTAGGCAATGTACCCACACATGGGGTGTGAAGTGCATCCAACATATCATTTACACACTAACCCCTTTCTCTATTTTCCAAAGTTTTAGTCAATTACATAGAAGATCCAAGTACAAGAAGAATCAGATCTATAAGGAGTTATGTTGATAGTGAATACCTAAATACTGGTACATAGGCTCACCTTGAGCAAGTGAACAAAACCCCAAAAGCTTAAACCATTAGGACAACTTTGTTAGAGAAAAACTATAGCACTGGAGCCTAGGGTGTCTAGTTTCAATGCTCCTATCCAATTAGAAAATGAAGTTTAAGATACCATTTGTGATAGTGTCCTAGTCCTACATGCAAATTTATAGATCCTATCTCAGATTGGACAACTCAGAATAAGCTAAGTTACATTTATCCTTATTCCCTTTACTATTTTTATAAAGGTCAAATTGTAGTTCAAATCCACAAATTAGTAGCCATAATTAAGAATATTATTTACTAATTTTCCCTAATTATACTTTTTTATTAAATAGGAATAAAACTCCATTATTTCCAAAAATAACAAAACATTTGGTGAACCCAACTTACTTCAAATTTCACACAAAAAACATAGAAACCTTAGGGTGAATTATTTTTCATTTTTTACCATAATATCCTGATTTTTTCTATATTTAAAATTCATAAATATACAATTTAATTCCAAAATTTTAATATATTTTTTTAAAACCCTAGTTTGCACATATTAGGTCCTTTTTGCATACAAACACATTCCAAACTCTAGGAAAAATATATTGCTACTTTTAGAAATATTTTCCAACTTTTCCTAAATTTTGTAAGTAAAATTCTACAAATTTTATATAAATTCATATCAAAAATTTAAAATTATCATACTAATTTTAATAATTCATTCAAAAAACCCTATTTTCATCAACTAGCTTCCAGTTATTTTCCAGTATGTTTACAATCATTTTCTAAATTTTTAGTTACATATCAAACTCATAAAATAAATTTAAAATTAAAAAATGCATAGTATTTTGCATAAATATTTTTAAAAAAATCCTTAGTTGCATATATTATCACCTATTTGCTTCGTGAGGTATCACCTTACATGTTTGGGAGATCTGTATCCTTTCTATGCATATTATAGTTCCTTGTTTAGATTATATAAGGTTAACCTTTTCTACTATTATCCAAGTTGTTTTCCTTATGCCACCTAAGTTCCTTGCATCTCTTCCTTTGAGACGAAGTGCAAGACTTAGTGGCAATCTTATTGAATTCACCTATATTCCTGCAACTTGGCCATATACCATGGATAAACAACCAACTTAGGTTCTATTCATAAATTCTACACATCCAAATTACACCAATTTTAGTAAGGATAATTTTGACAAAGAGAAGTATGAAAATAACAATGATGATGTACACAGTGATGCTCATGCTCCACCACATTGAACTACTAATTCACTTCCACTCATTGTTGATAATGAAGTTGTCCTCAAAAAAGATTTGATTTTACAAAATTTTAGAGAAAGACTTAAGGAACAACCTAAAGATTATACACTAAATTTTAAATATATCATGGAAATTAAAAAGGCTAAGAAAATTGAGTCTTCCATTCCCATAGATCAATCTATTGAAAATGACACTATAGGCATAACTATGTCTCAATACCCCCTATAACAACCCAACCTACCTCTATGCCACTAGTTACAACCAGTACATCCCTTTCTCCTAATGTGGTAACACTTATGCAAAAGATGAGATCTCTTTAATACAAGGTGCTACATTTTGAGCAAGGTACCACTAGACCTACGTAGGCTTTAGATTCTTTTACTCTTATGCATACACCATTGGCCAATCATATTGCTTCTACACCCTTGCCACAAGGTTTTGTTCAACCCAAGCTTACTCTTTATGATGGCAAGGGTGATCTAGAGACACACTTGAGAGAATTTCATGTATCATGCTTAGACTATGTACCCAATGATTGGCTACTTACCAAGCTATTTCCATGGAGCCTAAAGGATTATGCTTTACAATGGTTTTATAGTTTACCAAATTAGTCAGTTCATGTATTCAATCTTTTAGCTAACATGTTATTAACACACTTAAACATTAATATTGGTGATAAGGTTTCATATACTCAAATTTCTTAACAAAAACAATAACCAAATGAGCATTTCATAGACTATGTTCTTTGGTATAAGACCATCTTGACTAAGATGACTAGTCCCATGAAAGATCAGGATTTACAAGACCTATTCAAATAGAGTATTATACTATCACTTCATGAATAAATTATGTTCAAATGATTCTCTTCCTTCACTAAATTGTGTCATACACTAAAGGAAAGAGAAGTGAAACTTATTTCAATGGGTAAACTCAAGTATACAATCATTCTAGACACAACTAATAAGAGTAACATCAAAGTCCCATACAAGGTCAAGTTCAATGATACAAAAGGGTATAATCAACCTAGAATAAATACAGCTTCAGAGCCTCCTTAGTGTATAGTTCTATCAACACCCCCTTGGCATACTTTCTCACATCTTCTAGTTCCTCCAGCCAAGTTTTTACAACAGCTTTTGGATTGTAATATCATATCTCTCCCTTCTATTTAGGATGTTGATCTAACCAAACCTATTCCCAAGGGATATGATCAACAAACATTTTGTGATTACCATAGGGAAATAGGTCACACTACAAACAAATGTATCAATTTGAAACATAAGATATAGGACTTGATAGATGAAAAACTACTTCATCTTGGTACTTTAGTTGAGCCACCATAGGCAAAACCAACATAGGATAAAGCTTTGAAAATCTTCTCAGATCCATTTCCATATCATTAAAAATAGGATACAATTGACACATCAGGGGTTCACCATGCATATCATGCACATACACCACTAGTTACATACCAAAAATCTTTAGTTGAGTCACATCCTTTGAGTGGTATGATCGGTGTGTATGAGTTTAGAGTTCCAACTAGACCTTTGATATATTTCTCAGATCAAGAGAGTGTGGAGGATAATTTAGATTATAATGTACTCTTTATTAAATCACATATTCATAATCAACCCATTCACACTATTCTCATTGATAATGGTTCTAGTGTCAACATGTGCACCATTACATTATAATATCATTTGGGCTATTCAGAGTAGGATATCACCCTAGAAAATATAGTTATCAATGGATTCAATGAGCACATACAGAGTTCATTTGGTGAGATTGTACTTCCTTTATAGATTGGTCCAACACATGTGACTACACATTTCACTATAGTTCCTAGTGTAGGAGTTTTTGATATGTTACTTGGTCACCTAAGGATTCAAAAAAATTGAGTAGTACCATATGAAGTTCATAGATTCATGAAATTCATTCATGCTAATCAGGTTATTATAGTTGGTGGAGTTTTGTATGAGTTACTACTACCCACTTCAAATCCATCTAATTTGTACTCACCAATTCCAACTTTTCCACTAGTATCAATTTCCCCACCAGTTATAGTTCTTCCTCTAGTACAAATTCAAACATAATTTACACATCCATATCTAGTATAGAAGGTTCATACACTACCACAAATTTTGGATTCTAAATAGTTTCTAGCTATAGTTTTCACACCCATAGTAGTTTCATTGAGATCTCATGGGTCTACACATAAAACACATGTTCAGAGAGCATCTCCTACTTCTAGATGGGTCCTTAAGATCCGTATAATTACATCCACTTCTTAAAATTATAGTGAGACCCCAAAATTAGTTTCTACTTTAGATATTTAGGAACATATATAGCTTTCATAGCCATAGTCTTATCATTTTCATCATGCTTCACATTTATGCATGATTCCAATCCTTGATGCAGGGCACCATGATAGGGAGTTCCCATGAGACTAATCAATTAGTACCATCCTATCCCAACATACTTGTACATAATCTCTCCTAATTGATTGTATATAGTTCAAATATTTCTTAAATAAATATATACAAAAACAATACAAAATTAAAAAATACCAAAAAAAATATTTTGATTGTATACATCATCCATGCTTTACATTACTACTATCATGCTAGGACTTACATTTGTTGTTTCATGTTATTATATGTCAATTTATATACATTACCATGCTTCACTTTATCTTCTTTAAGTGTATGTAGTAACATCCATATCTTTGATTTCTTCACTCTACCCATTGAGGGGGCATCCTATTTCTATAGTCAAGACACACATTGATATAAATACCCACTAGGGGCATAGTCTACATAACTACACCATCCAGGTTATGTCATTCCTACACTACACACTCCACATTATCATTTTGATGTACATTACTTACTAGATTACACAAATAACTATATTGACATTTCACTAGTATTTAACACTTGTGTATTTCTTAGCATACACCTAGTCTTGTACTAAACATGTCTTGCATACTTTCACTCTTGCCTTGAATAGTTATATGTGATTATATATTTCTAGTACATACTTGCTTTCCTTTATTTCTTAGCATAGCTTTATGAGTTTGCATTTTCTCATTTCTTTTTCCATGCCTTGTATGTGTATTAGGACATTTGCCAATGTACTTTTCTTCTATTCATGTTTGTGCCTTAGGACATTTACTAGTGTCCTTTGTTTATACTCTCTTATGTGCCTATGGACCTCATGAAAATATTTTATTGTTTCAAATTGTATGTGTATGTGGCATTTGAACATGCCTTGTATGCTTGATTTCTATTTTGAGTGACATGTGTCCATGTCCCTCATTTATATGGCCGCTTAGCCAACCTTGTATTCTTCTTACCTCTTGCTTCTTACTATGTATTCTTGTTGATTGATTGATTATCCTAGTTTTTAATGTCATAATCAATATCATGCATGTAAATTTACTTATGGGATGTCATGATGGACATCATGCTCCATCCCTCCAACTAACAACTAATTAACAACTAATAACTAACATCTAACATTTCCAGTTCTAGTTTAGTACATTACACATTGTTTTACATTTTTATATCTATCTAGGCATACCAATAATGATATAACAAATATATCAATATAAACATTTCTATATATAGAGATATCTCATCAAATATCATTACTATATCATATATCTATGCAACATAACATACTTGCAAAGATTCTTTTCTTCTGAGGGAAATCATTGTGGGTTCATCATTCTTATCCTCATAAGAGGGGGAAAAAAAAGAGGTTTTGTCATAGAGATAAAATCTCCTAAGATTCAAAATAACAACATTCAAATCACCCAGTTCAAAATTTAGGGTCAAACTAGTTAGAACAAAGAATAAAAATAGTGATGATTCTAGATCAACAACTAGTTTCAACATATAAAAACAACATCAAAAATGAATAATAATGCCAAACATAAGGGTGTCCTCATTTTGGTGCTCTTATATAGGCAAAAAAACCTAAGTTTTCTAGTAATAGGCAAAAAATTTAGCTCAGCTATAATTTTTGCACATCTAGATTAGTCAAAATCAATAGTTTCAGTACAATTTTCTCAAGAAATCTAGATATAGGGGGTATCATGCATGGTATGATGAATCTTACTTCTAGTTTTAGATTAGGAAATTGACATAATTTATAGTTTAGAATCCATGTTCTAGACACCAGTGATTGGGGGAAATATGCATGGCATCTTGGCCTTCTTTCCAGACATTCTTAGTAGTTGTGTACCTTAATCCATCTGTAGGTGGTTGGCATAATTTCTTAAGTTGAAATTTCATACAATACTTGAGTTAATAATTTGGTTTTTACATAAGCATATTAAATTAGTTTTGGAGTGGATTTCATACAAGCCTAACCTTCATCTTTTGAAATGGCCAAGAGTGGCCTAGTTTCTAGTATACATTCAGCTATCCACACAACACTGTCAGACTTTTAGAGCATCCATGGGCTCCATGAGCCATCTATATGACAAATATTCTATACTAGTATCAATTCATAGCTTCACTTCATGGGGAAATGATGGAACCAAAGATCTAACTAGCCTTTATATTCTTGAGCCACCTATTTAGAGGGATTGGACACACAGTCCAAACATTGATTGACACACACACGATTCATTAGCTTCACTTAATAGGTGATGATGGAGACAAAGGGTCTACCTTTGCATTATTGACCCATTTTCTGAGGAATTGAGCACTTAGCTCTGTTCATGATATAACTTTTGGTACAACATCATCTAGCACAATCTAACATCACTTAGCCTACTCAGGATCACAACATGTTTTGTATTGGTTCACGTACCTGATGAGGTATATCCATTCCTTTCTCTTCCTTTTCCTTTTACTCAGTATTTATATGTTCTTTTTTTATATCATATATAATAAGAATTGATTTAATCTTTGTTTCATTTCATAGATTCACATTTTCACTATGTGTTCTCTATGCACTATCCAACATTATTTAGCATCACACAAGCTTCATGGGCTTCACCTTTGCAGGTAAGTTTAGGTACACTTTTTATTATTTCCTTTATCCTAGTATTTTACTTTGTTACATCACTAGAATAAGGGGGGGGGGTAATTTAGTCATATAAAATATGAAATTTGGTTACTTGAGCATGACTAATGACACCTAACCCACATGTTCCTCTTGCTTTCTCTCTTCACCATCTTAGGCTCTTTTTCACTGATTCCTAGACATCCATAGCCTTCAAAATTTAACCCTAACTAACCTAGACTACTTTCCCCATGACAAATCCATCCCCCTAGGTCTTGTAACCTTAAAAAAACAATGCCCAACTTGGATTATAACACTAAACTCTAGGGTGTCCCACTTCTGACATTGTTTTCCAAGTATATTTTGAACCCCAACGGTTAATTATTCTGATCATTATCCTTTTATTTATCTACCTAATGTGAATACATCTGACCCATGATCAATATTTTCTTATATAAACCCATTCAAAGCTCCTTTAGAAGGGTTGGCACTCATTTATAGGAGATAAACAAGAATAAAAGAAAGTACACTCAATCACTTTTCCTTATTCTCTGCATATAGCCTTCCAATATTGTTTCAAGTTTATTAAAACTTTTGCACCACTCCCTATCCATCTAAAGTACACCTACTTTCGCATATATTTGAAATTTCATACACAATTGCACTAAGCACTTCAATGGGAGAACTACATTAGCTTGATCCCTCTTTGGAGTATTGATATGTAAGTAGTGTGCCTACACATAAGATGTGAAGTGCATCCAATGTATCATTTACACACTAACCCATTTTCCCTATTTTACAAAGTTTCTTTTAATTGTATAAAAGATCCAAGTACATGAAGAATTAGCTCTATAGGGAGTTCTATTGACATAAAATACATAAAATTTGGTACACAAGCTCACCTTGAGTAGGCAAACAAAACCCAAAAATGTTAAACCCTCAAGACAATATTGTGAGATAAAGACTATAGTGTTAGAGCCTAGGGTGTCTAGTTTTGGTGCCTCTATCTAATAAAAAAATGAAGTCTAGGATCCTGTTTGCGATAGTGTCCCAGTCTTACAGTAAATTTATAGACCCTATTTCAAATTAGACAACTCAGAATAAGCTAAGTTATATTTCTCCTTACTCTCTTTACTATTTTTAGAAAGGTCAAATTGCAGTTCAAATTCATAAATCAGTAGCCATAATTAGGAATATTATTTACTAATTTTCCCT
>JARHVA010000652.1:1897500-1935000 GCA_037957365.1 Torreya grandis | reverse complement strand
ATATTATCCCTTCCAAAAACACAATAAAATCTTCATTGTTTTTAGCTTTATGCAAAAAGATGAATTTCCCTAACAAAAAAATATTTTATGGAAATGGATTATGCTATCTACCCATTCCATTCCTATATTATATATAGATTACCCATAAAAAATTATTTTATTGTTCCAATCCTATATGGAATCTTTATTGCATACAATCTTATCTTCTTCTTATCATTTCTCCACATACCTAATGCTAATACAATTTTAGGCCAATTATCAATAATGGTATTTTATCTTACACTTAATTGATAATTATTTATATTTTTACAAAAATAATTTTTTTTGAAGATAACATGTTCAACATTTTCCCAACACCTTTCCCCAACCACTTCCTTTTCCCTGTAAATTTTATTTTTCCACTCCAACCAAACACTCTAAACTAAATTGGCTAGAGCTACGAGCCAAACATTTCTAATACTTTTAGTACTTTCATCCATAAAAAAATGTTTTCTTAACTAATCATGGGCATCTCAAAGGTGGATTCAATCTAGAGAAGAGGTAAGACCATATATTTTTTACATAAAAATAATGGAGAAGGAGATGATCCACTAACTTCCCCTCCTCTTTATAAAAAATACACACAAATGGGCCAATGAAACCATTTTATAAATTTAATCCTAAGTCAGAATCCTTGCTAGATATTAAGCCAAACAAATGAGTTGGCCTTAGGAATGCTAGATAAATTCCATAACAAATCACTTAGCTAATCATATCCCACTACCCCACCTCTGAAAACCTAAAATTAACCTATTTAACACTATGTCTACCAAACATATCCCCTATCCATCTAAGAGTGTCATCATGAGTCTTCATCAGTATTTTCATAAAACTAAAAATATCAAAAAGGGTTTCTCTTTGAAAGGCATGACAATTTATAGTCTTCACAAACTTTCATTGTTTAATTATGTTCACATAGAGGCTTGTATCCATCTAATACTTACATACCTTCATGCCCCATTAAAATTTTTTAAAGTTTTTGAATCTCAACAAGGTCTTGTATTTATTGAAAAATATATTCTCCATTCCAAGAATCAATCTATAGTTACTAACATCCCATGTTAAATCATCACAAATAATATTCCTTGATTCTGAAATAACATCTCATTTATGGAACTCAGAAGGAAGATTAACAATAGTTAAATTCCTCTCCACCCTATTAACATCTAGATATTTATTACTAACCATATTATTTAAATAATATCCAATCTAATTTTACACCAAGCATGACATTATACACTTTAGAATTTTCAATTTTAGTACGCCTAGCCAAATCAGGTCTACAAACATTCTCCCACTTTGTAAGTTGGATTTTTTTATTCTCATCTTTCCATGGCCATAAAAATCATTTGATAATTATATTCATTCTCTCTAATACCCCAATGGGTACTTGTAATATAGTAAACATCTAAATAGGGAAAGTTTGTAAAACATATTTTATTAAAATGATCATGCATGCTAATCTCAACCATTTGTCCTTCAACACATCTAACCTTTACTGCATGTTTTCAAATATATTTTCCTATATATTTGATTTATCTATTACCATTAATAGAGGAACCCCAATATAGTTTATAGGTAGTTGTCCAATAAGAATACCCAAAGGCTCCTGATATCTTAGCTTATCTTTATCTAGTAACCTTTACAAATAAGACTATTATTTTTTCCAAACTTATATGCTACTCAGACACTTCCTCATATTTATGCAAAATATTTATAAATATTAACACCCCATTTATATTTTTTTAACCAAATAATATATTATCATATGGAAAATATGGATGTGTCTTAGAATCATCATAACTATGAGTTTTCAATTATATAATTTTTCTCATCTCTCTCATATTTATCTAAAGTGTACCTAGAAAATATGATATAATGATTAATAAATACATGAATAGGAAATATAATTTATTTATTCCTCTTAAATTTTGGAAAAAAACTCATTGGGATCCCACTAACCAAAACTAAGAAGAAAACATCAATCACACAACATGACCCAAAAAATCCATTCTTCATTAGAACCAAAGGCTCTTAACACTTTTATCTAAAATATTAAATTTAGTATATCACAATCCTTTGTAATGTCTAATTTTAACAATATCCCTAATTTGGTTTTATATTGAAATGTATGTAAGATATCATGGGTCATAATTACCCCATTAAAAATATTCCTATTAGTGAAAAAGCCTCAATGTTTATTTAATATGATCTAAAGGAGAAATACCTTTAGACTTTCAATTATTGTGTTTGAAATAATTTTATACACCATATTACATAATTAAATACATCTGATATATGCTTAATTAGATATCTTTATATTGTTAAGAATCAAGGAAATAAAGGTATAGCTTAAATCCCATAGATTTTTTTAAGATTCTATTGTCTCATGAACCAAAACCATTAATTATTTACCCATTTCATAGAATATCCGAAACAAAAAAAAAAACAACTTGGAATCCATTTAGTTTGGGAGCTTTGTGCAATCACATTAAATGTGGAATAACTTTAACTTCTTCATAAAATAGTTTCATTAAATAAATTTTGTCTTTCAGAGATTATCTTTGTAATTCTAAAAATAAATCTATCCATTTTAGTTTAATCGTTCATAACCATCTTCAGATAAAAAATCTTCTAAGAAATCAACAAATTCATTTATAATATCCTTAAATTCTAATAAAACTCCACCATTTCTATATTTATTTTTTTAGAATCTATTAACTTGTCTTAAGGAAAAAAAATTATTCTTGAAATAATTTTGTAAACTGATCCCCTTCCTTGATCCACAATTTCATAGGTTTTTTTATTCTAGTAAATTTCCTCTCTCAAATAAGTTTTATTTAATTTATCTATGAAGCTCTACCTCCCTTTGAGATCTTTATAATCTCATAGAAAATATTAATTTTGAGAAATTAAGAATTCAATTTCCTCTTCCAAAAAAAAATTTACCTTAATAATATTTTTAAGAATGTTTTTATTCCATTCTCTTATGTCTCCATTAACTAGTCTCAATTTATAGGAAAATATAAACATCTTAGTTCCATGACCCGGATCATAACTATTCCACCATCCTTTCATTTGATCCTCAAAATCAAGATGTCTCATCCACATTAGTTGAAATTTGAAATGGTATCTTTTATGTGTTTTATCCATTTTAAATAAAAATTTTTTTATGTGATTTGAACCCAAAACATTGAGTATTAAATATTTTGCTATCCAATTCTCATGCATACAAGTAGGCCAAATAAAATATTTGTATAATCCTTTTACAATGTTAAAACTTTTTATTCTATTTTTATAGGTAAGTTTTCATGATTTGGGATGAAAACATTCAAGGAATTATAATCACCTAAAAGTGGCACTTGAGTGCTTAGAGTGCAACTTGAGACTAAGTATCCTTAGCTTAGACCTAGAGCTATCCTAGAGCTTATTTTCACACTTATCTAGCCTTTGTGTAGGCCACAAGCATCCCTTGTCATCTCTAAAATAGTCCCAAACCCTCATTCTTGCATCTTGGCCTTTTGTGCTTAGTTTTCTTCCAATTGAACACTAGTGACATAATAGGGATAGTAGAACCACATGGCACTAGTGTCCCAATAATGAAATTACTATACTTTCCATACCTTTTTCAAAAGTGGATATATTTTCAAATCTTAGACCTCCCAGAGTCGGCCTAGACCACTTTTAGCACTTGAAAAAGCACTAAAACAATATACATACATGAATTTTATCCCTCTAACCACTAGATGGAAATCAGATAAAAATTACATATGTAAACTCAAAACAAGTTGTGCACAATTAAGGTTATCAATCTCTATTCTGCCCTACTTCTACATACTACCATCTATAACATTCCTAAGTTTAGATTACTCAATTTTCTAGTCTCAAAAACATTCAAATCACTCAAGTCAACTATCATGTTAAACTCACTTATGCTTACACTAACACTTAGGCAGGAGAACTACATTGGGATTGAACATCTTTAGAGTATTAGTATGTAAGAAACTCTTTTCATAGCGAGGTGTTGAGGATGTCTAGCCTACCCTACTAAAAAACACACTTTTTAGCTTGTATCAACCAAATGCCCTAGAAACATGGTGGATTAGGGTTTGATCACAAATTCAATCAAAATAGGAAAACTATAGGGTTTAAAAACTTGTGCACGTAGGAACAGACCTTATGTATCTAGATGTAGATGCACACATAAGCTTGGGATAGTGTTACATAGAGGACACTACTACCAAAATAGGGATACTAGTGTTATATGTTGCTACTATCCAATTAGGGCCCTAATATCTAGGAGGAGTTTTGAGATATTAATGTTATTTGTGACACTTAGATTAGTCTCTAACTCAGGTTTTAGCCTCAAGATCATCTATATCAATAATTTTCTAGCTAAGTTCTTATTTGCACTATTTATTACTATTTTTAGAAAGGTCAAATTGTCAATTATATAACAAATTAATGGATATATTTATTGCATATTTATACCCTAGTTTAATAGACTCATATTTTTTATAAACATAGTATTTACATAGACTACGTCCTAAAAAGTTAAAACATTTGGTGAACCCGACTTACTCTAAATACTATTCAAACCCTAACTCTAGATGTCACTAGTGTTTGTATCCTTATTTTTCCTATTTTCATTGAATATTTTAATATTTTTATATTTCATACATTCTATTTTAGCATCCCTATTTCACTTTATTTACTATATGACATATAAAAAATCTATCTCTTTTCTATTGAGAAGTGCTAGGTTAGGTGTCAATCCTATGAGCATATTCATATTCCTTCTATTAAATATTATACCATGGAAAAGGGACCAATTATAACTGAAATAATTGATCCTTCACACCCTTATTATGTGGATTTCAATGATAATGCATCCAAATATGAGAAATATAATCAAGATCAAGATGATACACAAGGTGGGACTAGGGACACTCTCCCTCCACTTAATAATGAAAACATAATTATCAATAAATATGAGACTATATAGAGATTAAAAGATAGAATTATGGAATATCCCCTTGATTAGGAACATATTTTAAAAGACATAATGGAAATAAAGAATAAGCCAAACAATGGTCAATATTATACTCCCCAGATAATAACATTATTACACCTACATCGGGGCTAACTCAGTTAGCATAATAACCAATTGTAACTAAAAAACATTCCATGATAGCTACACCTATTATGGCTATTTAATCCACTCCATATGTACAATCCCTCATTTAGGAGGTTCATACTCTACATGATAAGGTTTTACATCTTGAGTAAGGAGTCACTAGGCCATCACATGCCTTAGATTCTCATGTTCTTTTATATGCACCTTTGAAATATCAAATAGTGAAAAATCCTTTGCCATATAGATTCATGAAACATAAGATTACATTGTATGATGGTAAGGGTGATCCATAACACCATCTATAAGACTTCCACATAGCATGTTTAAACTATGTGTCTAATGATTAACTCCTCACTATATTATTTCCCCACACTCTAAATGATTATGCCTTATAGTTATTTTATGATCTACTGAATTAGTCTATCACCACATTAAATTCAGTGGTAAAAAAGTTTTTAACACACTTATAAATAAATATTAGTGATAAGATCTCATGTGTTTAGGTCGCATAATTGAAACAAAATTAAAATGAGCCTAGTACAAAATAAATCTTATGATATAAGACTATATTGGTCAAAGTGGATAGCCTCATGGTAGATAAAAAGATTCAAAACATCTTTGAATAGATCCTACTACTATCATTAAATGAAGTTATATTTTTCAATAATTTTCCAACCTTCATAGATTTATGCCACATAGTGAAAGAAAGAGAAGTCAAGCTTATCTCTATAGGAAAACTAAAATATACCAGTGGATCAGAATCAACTGCTAAGAGTTATAAAAAGCCTCCATACAAGGTAAGGGCCACTAAAAAAAATATTGATCCAAAGGACACAATTAACATAGCTTCAAATACATCTCCTCACCTAGTTTTATCAACACCTCCACATAGAGTTTTCACCAACCTTCTAAAATTACCAGCATAAGTTTTATAGTAGATATTGGAATATAATGTCATATATCTCCCTCCTATAAAATAGGTTGATATTACATGACCTCTTCCAAATAAATATGATTACAATGCATTCTGTGAATATCACATGGCACTAGACCATACAAAAAACATATGCATCTGTTTGAAACATAAGATACTATATTTGATAGATTCTAACATTATTGATGTTGGTACCCCCATAGAGTCACCCAAAATGCAAAAAATAGAAGCTAAAGCATTGATAATATTCTAAGATCCATTTCCAAAACATAAAAATGTGGTAGGGAGCAATTCAAATGTTCACTACACGTATAAGACACATCCACCACTAGCATCATATCATACTATTATAGAGGATACACACCCACTACACAATATCATTGGTGTATCCCATATTAAATTCTAACTAGACCACTCATCTCTCAGATCAAGATATTTTTGATGATGATTCATATTTATATGAACTCTTTGTATGAACCTACATAGGTCATCATCATATTTAGAGTGTTATGGTTGACAATGGGTCAAGCATTAACATATGTAATATCACACATCTACATCATTTTGGGTATTTAAAATAGGATATATATCCTATATACATAGTTATTAATGGTTTCAGTGGCCATGTTTAGAGCTCAATTAGGGAGATTGTACTTCTACTATAGGTTGGACTAATACATCTAGCCACTAAATTCTTAGTAGTACCTAGTGCACATATTTGACATGTTACTAGGTATGCCATGAATATAGTAACTACAAGCCATCCCATCAACCATGAAAAAATTCCTAAAATATATATATGAAATTTAGGTGATCATAGTTGAGGGTCTTTAATATGAATATCCTCTACCTATCCCATATGAAGTTACATCACAATTACTAATTATAGAATAAGTACCAATTATAGAAAAATTTCTAGTTACATCTCTAAGCATAGTTCTTATTAATACACCAAAGAGCTTAGTAGAGCCACCAGTATAGGTGAGGTTTACTCTTATAGTGTTGTCACGTATGCATAATCTCCCATAGAGATCATTATTAGATTCACCCCTATGTCAGAGATATGTTGCATATTCTAGAGGGCCTCCCTCTCCTCACTTTATTTTGAGATTAGTATTATTGAGTTCTCAAGGTTCTCAGCATAGGGAACCTATGCTAGATATAAAATCTTCCACCAGATGGGTCCTTAAGACCCATATAGTTCATAAGACACCATAATTAGTTTCACAAACTCCTATCACCACTTCACAAGTAGGACCAGGCATAGATCACTTAGTGCATCATGTTATGGGACCAAAATTACCCTTTCATACAACACACATGATCATTATTACTTTATTTGACACAATCCACATTGATAGTGAGTATCCCATGAGACTCATTGATTAGTATTATCCCTCCCTTCTTGTACATAATTTCATTCTCTCTTGATCCTTGTATATGGTTTCATTTTCATGTTTATTATACATAGATCATATAGATAAAACAAAAAATAATAATATAATACCTTAAAAAACACAAAAAATAATCAAATATTTACTTAGAAAACACAAAATTATCTATTGTATGCATTTCCATGTTTACATTTCTTATTTTTGCCAAACACTACATATGCAACCTGTCTTAGTATAGTCATTTTTATCATACATACATGTTTCACTTGTTCTTGTTGATTTCTTACCAATTAATATAGGACTCAAGTCCACTACACCTATCCAAAATTACTATTATTTACCCATTGGGGGTATATACACTGATACACAAGTTCTTAGTTTGACATATTCACCCATTAGGGGGAACCCTATACATAGTTTTGATTAAAAAATTCCATATTTCTATACTCCACATCATAGATTTAACATTGTTATATCTTGATATTGATCATGCTGCACTTAGAGTTTTTGTTGGCTATTACTATTTTAGACTCAGCATATGTACATCCTAGCTCTTACACAAATTTTTATTACATGTTCATGCATAATTTTATTTATAGATTTCCTAGTTTAGATTTGATTTCATCTCTATGCTTCTTCTATTCTAGGGCATTTGAATCATACCATTTCTCTTTGGCTTTATGCCACTTATTTTCATAGTATGTATGATTTGGACATGTGCCCATATCCTTGTGTGTGTCATCCTAATTGTGTATGTGGGCAATTAAACATGTCCTTATATGTGGCTCTAAGATAAATTGCTTGTTTCTTAAGTATGTGGGAATTTGAACATGTCCTTGTATGTCTTATTTTCTCAAATTTAGTGACATGTGCCCATGTCCCTTATATTGTGGCCCATTGGCCTACTTCATGTGCCTCATATGCATCGTATGTATGTTTTCTTGTATACATCATGGCCATGACACTTGTCTCTTGCTTGTTACACACTCTAGTCTTAGATGCTATGAGGGACCTCATGCATCTCCCCTTACTACTTGGGTGAAGTGATGGACATTATGCCCCATCCCCTTAGGTAGCTACTCAGTTATTACTCTCTATCAAATCCAAAATTTCTATTTTGGTTCTTGAAGTAAAAAAAGTTAGGTGTTTTCTTGAATAGTTTATTTTAAAAGAGTTTCTACTTGTTCTGTGAATATCCTAGTAGAAAGTATATTTTTTCCAGACTGGGGTTTATTTTTTAATAAATATTCACACAACTTAATGGTAATTTTTTTTCACATGTATGATTTCTAATACATCTAGATATATGTTCATTCCAGTATAAATCATAGTTATTTGTTCTTCCACTGTCAAAAGATCTGATTGAAGATTTATTGTTTCATACATTGTTATATCTATCTTGACACCCTTATGCATGCTAGACATAACATACATCACACATTACAAACTTATACTCATCTTATCTTACATTTTGATGTTATGTATGCACATTATATTAGATTATTATGCAGATATCATATATGCTCTGACTAACACACATTTTTTAAAGATTTTTATTTTGAGGACAATTATTGCATAGGTTTAGTAACTACCCTCAAAAGAGGGGGAATTCACAAGGGTTTATCACAAAGATTAGGCTACCAGAATGCACTCATCGTACATTTTTAGCACACATGCTTAGATTACAGAATTCAAATTCTAGTAAACATAGTGGGAAAATAGTGATGTAGAGATCAATATAGTTACATAGAATTATAATTGGAAGTACAATAGAACCCAAATTGGGACACTAGCACCACATAGAACTAATATCCAATATATGGTGCCACTGTCTAATAGCCTCAGTTTTAGAAAAATATAGAATGGCTAAAAAAGTATAGTAGGTATAGTCCCCATAGATTCAGTTATATATTTACTATATTTTCTCAAATTCATACCACTTTAGCCTAGATTCATACTAGTTTTCTCATATTGGGGGCATCATGTAGGTCATGACCATTCACATTATCAGTTTAGATACTTAGATATGGATTATTACAAATCAGTCTAGAATTTATACGCTCAGATATTAGATTTGGGAGTATGTGTATTACACATTATTTATGTATGCTCACTTACACACTGGTTGATCGGATGGAATGACAAATTCTATGTCATTATCTATGATTTATACATCCAACATCATATTCTAGGTTACACACCAGTTTCATGCATTACTCCATCTATAGTGGTTGGCATTCTCGAGTGGCCTGGAGCTATCTAATATACCTAAGTGGTCGTAGAGTTGGCATTTCAAGTTAGATATCTCCAATTATACATTTCTAGTTACATCCACATATTTTTAGTTTTAGATGCATCTACTACACATGGGTAGGCTATGATGGATTTATAGTCTACTTAAGTTTTTGAGCCACCTACATGAGAGGGTTAGACACACCATCAGTCTAATCCAAGCTATTCACAAGTCATGATCCATCAAATAGAGGTGGGCAATGATAGAGTCAAAAAATGGATTGAGTTCTTGAGCCACCCATGCATGAGGATTAACCAAACCATCAGCTCAATCCAAGTTATTCATCAATTGATCACTATGTACATGCACACACATAAGTTATCACTAGGTTTATGCATTTGTTCACATACCCAATGAGGTGTATTCATTCATTTCCTCTCTCATCCATTTAATCAATTTTACTCAGTATTGTCTTCACTTTTGATATCTCTTACAGATTTATCTATGTATGTTTTACCTATAGGACACACGATGGAACATGTTTCACATACTTAGATCCAACTTCATGGGTTTCACCTCTTATTTAAGTCTAGGTACACTTCTTTTCACTTTATCCTAGTCATTTTTATTTGCAACATTTCTATAATAAAGGGGGGGGGGTAAGTGTAATCACCTAAAAGTGGCACTTTAGTGATAAGATTTATAATTGAGACTAACTATCCCTAGCTTAGCACTAGAACTATCTTATAAATTATTTTCACACTTATCTAGCCTTTGTGTGGGCCACAAACATCCCTTGTAATCCCTAAAGTAGTCTTAGACCCTCATTTTTGCATCTTGTCCTTTTGTGCCTAGTATTCTTCCACTTGGACACTAGCACCATAATATGGAAAATAACACCACATGACACTAGTGTCTCAATAATGATGCTACTATCCTTTCCCTACCTTTTTCACAAATATATATCTTTTCAAATCTTAGACCTCCTAGGGTTAGCCTAGACCTATTTTAACACCCAACAAGAACCAAAACAATATATATACATGGCTTTTATCCCTCTAACCACTAGATGGAAATCATATGTAAATTACATATGAAAACTCAGAACAAGTTGTGCATAATTAAGGTTATCAATCCCTATTCTTCCTTACTTTTACATACTACCATCTACAGCATTCTTAAGTTTAGATTACCTAGATTTATAGTCTCAAGCACATTCAAAGCACTTAAGTCAACTATCAGACTAGATTCTCTTGAACTTACACTAACACTTAAGTGGGGAGAAATACATTGGTCTTGATCCCTCTTTGGAGTATTGGTAGGTAGGAAACTCTATTCATAGTGAGGTGTTGAGGATGTCCAAACTACCCCAAAAACAAACACACTTTTCATCTTGTATCAACCAAATGCCCTAACAATATGTAGGATTAGTTTTTGTTTATAATTTTATTCAAAATAGGGAATCCATAGGGTTTTATAACTCATGCATGTAGGAATAGACCTTACAAATATAAACACAAGTGTAACTAGAAGCTTAGGATAGTCTTACATAAAGGACACTACTGCTAAAATAGGGACACTAGCACCACATGGTGCTATTGTAAAATTAAGGTGTTACTATCCAAGAGGGGTTTTGACACCTAGATCCTATTTATGTCACTCAATCTAGTCTCTACCTTAGTTTTCATCCTCTAGATCATCTATCTAGAAGCTTAAGATAGTTTTGCATAGAGGACACTACTACCAAAATAGGGACACTAGTACCACATGGTGATATTGTACAATTAAGATGTTACTATCCAAGAAGTATTTTGCCACTTGGATCCTATTTATGACACTTAGGCCAATCTTTGCCTCAATTTTAATCCTTTAGATCATCTATCTCAATCATTTTCTATGTTCTTATTTGCACTATTTATTAATATTTTTAGAAAGGATAAATTATTTAATTCTATAATAATTAAATGGTTGTATTTATTGCATATTTATACCTTGATTTACTATACCCATCTATTTAACAAACATAGAATTTACATATACTAAGTCTTAAAAGGTTAAAATATGAATTAAATGAAATAAAATATTGAAAGTCCTATGATTGAGATTGCTTGCTACTTCCTCAATTTTTTTCATTTGGCCCATGAATGGCATTGAAATCTCACCCAAAATCATATTTTTATAAGTGAACTAATTTAACACCACTTAAACCACTTATCATGTTTTCTTATTTCTAAATTTATTATTTAGAACACATGCATTGATGACCAAGCATGAAAAGTTTTATTTATAACATTGAAACTCACATGCCATCCAATTTGTACATGTACTTACCAAAATCCTTTAAAAAAAACTTAGATTCCAAATAATACATAACCCTACAAAATTTCCCTCAGCCTCACTCACACATCCTTGCCTAAAATTCCATTGTAATGAAAGTGGTTCCTCTATCTTTGATTTATAAGAAATGTTTCTTATAAAAGGACATTATATGGATTATTTACATATAATTGATGTTGCAATATACTTATCTTACTAGGAATATTCATGCCTCTAACATTCTAGGATAAATAATCATTTATAAATAGAGGGAACTTCCTGACTTGTCGTAATCATAAAATGATTGAGCTCTTATACGATTAAAATTGATCATTGTAAAAGGAAGCCTCATGAAGACCCTAAAAATTTGTTTTCATATATATTCATTTCTTAAATATAATTTAAGCCTTAAGGAAGTGAATCTGGAGATAATTTTATCCAAAATATTTACCATCAACATCATAAACTGGAACATCTAATCCACCTGCCCCCTACCCCAATAATATCCTCTAAAAATTTCCTATCACCCATCTCAATAAAGACATCAATATTTACATCCATATTTACATCTATAATAAATTAAAAAATGGGATTTAGCATTTAAATAATCATATCTTATCTATTTTCATTAGAGGTCACAACAACCGTTTTATTTCCCAAGTATAATCCCATTGATATTTTCACTAACCTTTTTTATCTCAAAGTTATCATAAGAAAAAATACCCTTTTTACCATTATTCCAATTCCATCAATATTTTAATTTGATAAGATAGAAACCTTGTTTACCTTAGATTATAGCTTAATAAATTTTTATTCTATTAAAATGTTGGATAGATTCCCATCATATAGATTTTCACAACTCCCCATTTCCTTTTCTTCAAAAAGATCTAGTTATCTATAGGTGTTGGATCTATGATCCAAATAATTATTAGCATATTTATTAATGTTAGAAAATTAGATAAAGATTTTAGTAAATAAATTTTATTTCAGTTAGTTGGGTGGTTGAACCCATTGGGGTCACAATTGACCACCTTGTGAATGCTAATAAAAACAACTCACTCTTTGTAAATCGAATAGTAAATATTTTACCTTTCAATAATATTTGTTCAAGTTTTTACAATGTTGTATTTTAATTTTACTTGTGCATTGTTTGGTCCTAATAGTTGTATTAAACCAGGTCTATGGGGCTGAATGTGAAGGCATGTATGGAATAAAGATAAATTTATTTGAGATCAAATAATTTTTTAAGGTATCATACTTCTATATATTATTTATTATTCTTAATTTTCCTACCTAGAAACTTCAAAAATAGATTTATACAATATTCATAGTATAAAACCTAAATTATCATCCTTTTTTGCCTATTCTACAATCTAAAATAAACATCAAAGCATTGAGCTTGATGTATTTCACACTAAAAACTCTTTTTTAAGTCCTGAATACCCTAGATTCTACTTTTTATGGCTTTCAAGGACCCATGAAATGTTTTTGAAGTAGTAGTTTGATATTGTATACATTGAAATTCATTTCAAATCCCTATTTTCTAATCTATATATATTTGAAACCCCTATGTGCATTTTTACATCCTCTTCATACATTTTTATGGTCTAGAGATGCATTAAATAGCATCTGACTTGAAAATTTCTGATTTGATCTTCTGTGTACTTATTGGCAAGTTAAAATCTTCTCCCAACCTACTTTGTATAACCCTATGTGATCTCCAACCCTTCCCTATTGAACATGCACAAATTTATAATCTTGAATATCATTTGGAGTAGTTAAATGACACAATGTCTACTTAATGGTGTGATACAAAAGTTTTAGAAGCTTAAAAATATGATTTTGATTTAATTTTATTCAAAACTTGGTCAAGTGAGGTCCACACATGTAAAAAAATGTTTCCAAGCAAATTAATAGATGAATTAATATCTACATATAAGTAATAATTATTTATGTTACATAAAATAAATTGATATTTCAAATAGCGAATCTTATTTAATATCTCAAAATCGCTTGTAGAGTAATATGTGAAAGTTGTTATGTGAAGTCCTTAGCAAGTTGGTGGTCCAAGGTTCAATTACTTCCGAAACATTCTTTTGGTAAAATTTATTTTCATAAAACTTAAATTTAATTTTTGGAATATGTTTTTTTTAATGGAATATTATTTTTGTAATGGATTTGTAAAGATAAATGAGCGACATAAGGATGCATTTGTGACTTTTTACAACAGTTTTTAACTAGTCACTATATTATATGAAGGTGGTCACATGATATATAGGTTTTGTGATGATCTAAACACATTGACATGGTCAATTTATGATTTTAATCTTCCTTATATTATTTTTAATGTAAACATATTGATAATGTTGTATAAGGGTGCATTTTTTATGGAAATTGACACCTTAAAAATGAAAATATTGATCATGTCCTCTCATATTTATGATATTAGATTTATCACCAAAGATTTCAAATACATGTAATAAAGGTCCATTAGTATCCTTATGATTTAAAAATTATAAGCATAAAAATGAAGGTTGGATAATCCATTGCATAAAAATGAAGGTTAGAGAATCCATTGGAGGCTAGAGGATAATTCCCCTTCCCTAGTTATCTATTCGCTCAGAGTTTGGGTCAAATGCTTGAATAACATTTCTAATAATAGTAGTGCAAATTTTTTATTTCTTTTATTTTTGGTTTTCCATAGTTCATTGATATTCATCATGAGAATCAAAAAGAGTAGTTTTGATTTGGATTTTTACTGCAAGGGCTTCTCATATCTCACCTAATAGGGGGAAGATATTACATGGAATTTGATTAGTCATTGGTGATTGCACAAGTTGACATAGGAGTTTATTTCACCATATTTTTGAGAAAAAGGTTTATCAACATTTTTTGGGCATCAAGGAGATGTATCATACACAATACAAAATAGTCACTTGGATGAGTTTTTATGTGAGACCTTATGTGGATCGATGTGGTTAAAAAATATTAGATCATGTTTTATTACATTACAAGTTAAAATAGGAGTTTATAGCATAATAGTGTTGAGAAAAGTTCTAACAGGTTTTGTTGGCATTGGGGATATGTGACAGACATAGTAATAAATAATAATTTAGATGTGTTTTTGTGTGATACCTTATGTGGATTGTTTTTGTTGAATAAGACACCCATTACATATCAAAAGGGAAATGAAAAATAATAATTCTTCATAAAAGTATAAAGAATAACTAGATATGGAATTAAATTTAACTTTTAATACTACCCTCTCTTTTAAGGGGATTTTATTTACCCCAAAATTGGGGTAATAATCATTTTGATTTTTGTTTCCTTTCTTATCCATATTAATAATCTCCTCATTCTTCTCCCATTTTAGTTTGATTTAGAGAAACAACACCTCTTTATAGTCAGTGGAACCCTATTGGAACCTAGAGACCCTTTATCATTAAATATCTTCTCCAAAGAAGGTCTAGACTTATCTTAAACTAGATGAGGGAGATCAAATTATTTACTCCCCTACGTACCATTAACTAATCCAATATCCTTATTATTTAATATATTTAGTCAAATCATTTTCTTCACCACTCAAAAAAATGAAAAAATTCTCCCCATTCCCCTCAAGGTTATTATTCAATCATCCAAATTTTTTCTATATTCCCACCTATCCTCCTTAAATGATTTCCCATTTATTAAAAAAAATGGAACTAGTATCTCTTATATTATAACTATATTACCTATATTCCCAAAGGTTTTCTTCTTATTTCTAAAGCCCTTATGTAAATAAAACCCTTAAATTATGTATTTCACTTCCTTTTTCTTTCTTTTTTCCTTAACTTGTTTGAAAAGTTTATAATTAGGGAAGACAACTTCCCCAACTATTTATAGATATACCCTTGGAAAGGATGGGGGATTAGTCCCAAATATATTATATTCATCAAAATCATTACCATAATTATCTTTAATAAAATAAAATTCCTCATTCCTCATTATATATATATATATATATATATATATATATATATATATATATATATATATATATATATATATATATATATATAATGAGGAATGAGGAATTTTATTTTATTAAGGATAATTATGGTAATGATTTTGATGAATAAGATAGTTTATCTTCCAAGTCTTAAAACTAGCCATCTAGAGATTACCCATCCAAGCTAAATCCATCCTTTTTTACTTTTTATTCTTACCTTGAGATAAGACATGTAGTGATTTCATAGCCATGAAATACCTAACCCTTCTTTCTTTTATTTGGATTCTTCTTTCCAAGTGATTATTACCTAGATCTCATCAATCACAAACATAATTTCCTTTCCGTTTGATTTTTTTCTCCCCTTTCAACTTTTTCTTCTCCATCCTCCCCACAAATCTCCTTGTTATATTAACTTCTTAACTCAATTTTAAACCTTTAGAACATGTATATACCAACATACTATCCTTAATTTTTTATCCTATATATTTTCCTTCCAAAATTTAAATTCTAAATCTATGATCGTCTTCTTTACATCTAGGCTCATTTTTAAAACTACTTACTTCTCAATCATATTATTCTTCCTTTATAGATCTATAACCATCCTTGTATCAGTTAATGTCTCTTTTTCATCCACTTTTAAATCCCAACTCTCAAATATAACCTTCATATCATCCTCTTTCTCATTCTCTTTGTTAAAATTTTTGCAAGATCCTTTTTTTTAGGGCTAGAAGGTAGTATTTTCTTTGCATCAAGGGAAAATTTCATCCCTTATTTAGTTTATACACATTTTTTTGATTTGATTATTATGATGTAAATTTGAATGTCATTTGATTCTTTGTATAATATTCTAGACCTTTTATTTATTTGTAGTATAAGTTTTATCATATTGGGTTTGATTTTAAAATGTTTTCTTACATAAAGATACGTGTTTATTATAAATCAAAAATACAATACTAGGCAAAGATCATGATTTTGTATACATAATAATAATCATGTTTAAATTGATAATAGTTTCATGTGTTTTGAAGTGATTACATATGGATTTGTTTTATGGTTTGAAAATAAGTGTTTGATCGATTGCTATCATTGTTAGGCTTTAGCATTAAAGTAAGTCACTTATTTTCTCTCATTTCAAAATCATGATAGACATAATATTTTTCAAACTCTTGCTAGGACTTCAGATCATTTTAAACCTTGATATTATTTAGTTGAAATTTATAGTTTGAATCATTCTACTCATAGATATTTTTAGTACTTTAATTCTGTAATTGGATATTTAAGGTTGATACATAATGATTGGGTTGAGTTATAATCAGCTACAATATTTATGTAACAAAATTTAATTACAAGAATGTACTCATTTTAGGGGCTGAAAATTTTGACCTTGGTCCTCTTACTATCTTGAATAATATTTATGTAAAACATTTTGGTTGTTACTTAGATTATCTCAAATAGGATTTATGTAAAACATTTTATTCCTTAAAATATTTCTTTATAGTAGGATCTAACGTGCCTTGTTTAACATGCTTGAACATTAAAGTAGATTCTCATACAAATGATACTACTAACTTAATTTCTCATATTTTATTTCCAAATAGCATAGTTTCTTCATTTTTATACTTTCTATGTCATGATTTATAATTTTTTTTTTGTGTTCTTCAAATATTATTTAATAGTGTCTACACATTACTCATATGTAAATCTCATTGAGTGTAAATTTTAAATAGATTTTCAAAAAATATAAGTGATTATAATAAATATAAATATTATATTAATGTTTGTTTCTTATTATATTATTAATTTTGAATTGTTCAAATAATTATAAATTTTTATTTACTGGTTTGTCATGATTTTCCATCTTTGAATCAAAGGTTAAAATATTTCAAAAAAAAAAAAAAAAAAAACATCGAATATAACACTCCTAACCTTTCATCCTTCAATCACTATAGAGATTTGACACATGGTGCCCTTGTCATTAATTTATGTCATCAAACAATTTACTTTAGAGTGTCATCAAGAGTTAGTATTCTAGACTCTCAATGTTCTTTCTAGGATTAAAGTAAACAAAGCATGGATATTTAGAAACATTATATACATATATTACACATTAGATAGGGACAATAACTATGAACATTTATGTGCCATCAGCATGGCTCATAATCTATTTTTTCATAAGCTACAATGAAAATAATATGGATGCAAATTTGGAATTCTAGAATTGGATACCTATTAAACATGGTATGTTAATCTTGGCTACAAGAAATATGATCAAATAATATTATAATTTCATTAAAAAAAACATATTATGTTAGAGGCATTATATTGAGAAAATAAGTAGGAATATTTGTCTCATGGTTTAGGAGATGTTTAGTGGTTTTACAAATCAGTTTCTTTAGCAGTTTAAAACATCACTTCACATTGTGATGTTTCCATGGTTGGCACAGGGTCATACTCTTACTTTTCTTGACCTATATAAGAAGCTTGTGAATCATGGGATTTGAATCTCCTTTCTCTCTACCCTAAATAATACTTGAGATTGTTCAAGGAAATAATATTGACTTATCTTCCTCATATTATATGGAAAATTTCCTCAAATGATCTAAATTTATTGAATATAATATGACTAATGCAAAAGTGCAAGAAAAAATTGTTTGAAAATGTGTTATTATTTTTGGAGGGCATGGCCTTGTAAATGATTTGGTTATTAAATTTTCATTGAAAGCATAATCCAAACATACTGCATATAAAAATCTATGATGTTGTTCTAGATCTCTATTATCATCATATAGTATAAATTTAGGAGATCTAAGTCATGTAGGTAAAGGATATGATTCAATATAAGGTGATAATAGATTATGAAAAAAAAACTATGAATCCAATGATTGGATAGATTTTGGTATACCCTGTTATAACTGTAAAACTTTATCATGTAAAATAAAAATAATTTGCACAAGATAGTGTGTAGAAGTCAAGGTAGGTGTTGTTGGATGTGTAAATATCAAAGGTCCTATATGAGTCACCTAATTAGGCATAGCTATGGATATTTATTATAATCCTTGTGTTTCTCCCAAGTTCAAAGGTGCATATGTGATACACTTTTAGTAGGGTTTACAATGTAAAATATTGGTTCATGTTATGCATTGAAAGTAGAATTTTTTTAATTTTTGTGCACTTTTAAAAGTTAAAAGGAGTTCAATTATTTTGTGTATATCTCATGGAATTCGATAGAGTCATTCTAAAAATATGGATAAATATTTTACTTTTGCATTATTTACTCCATTGAGTTCATCATGATGAATCATATCTAGGCCACCATGAGTATCTTGTACACTATGGTCATCTTGATTATCTTGTTCATTATGATTATCTTCTTGAAAATATTCATGAGAAATTTATTCATCAAAATAATAGGAACTAATGTTTGAATTAATATAATCCATTTTAACAATGGTCAAAGGGATTTGAATGTGCTTAATAGGGATCCTACTTAACCTAAAATTTTGACTTAAAGGAATATGAGAAGCAGGTATTTTAGATGGCATAGAAAAATAACATGAAAACAATGTTACAAAAATTAAAAATAAATGGTTTTTATTGGTATGGATATTAGTAAATTATTATGACATCTAAGGTCAAAATAAAATTCTTTCCATGTTGGATATCAAATCCAAGATTAAAATAAAATTCTTTCAATGTTAGATATTAAATCTAAGGTTGAAATCAAGTTATTTTAGTGTCACATTTAGATCCAAGGTCAAAATAATATTATTTTTGTGTTAGATAATCATGAATTTATCTAAACCCTAGGATTTTTTTAAAAAGCAATTCTCAAATGAAAAGTGGGTTCACAAATATGTTTTACCATAATTTGGATTAATAGGTGAATTAACCCTATTTATGATAAATTGAATAAAATATAATGTAAAGATTTAAATCAACTTGAAACAATAAAAATGAAATTAAAAGACTGAATTTGATAAAGTGCAATCAATTGAATGAAGATTAACTATGAAATAAAAACAAAGACTTTGGTATTTCTGTCTGATATTTGACTATGTTGATTGATAGATGATTATAATAGAAAAACATGGATTTATTTTAAAAGTGCCTATAATCTTAGAGTGAAACTATTAAATGACATAATCAACCAACTTGGGATAAGATCAACTACCATTATAATCCTAAACTGGTCAATCTTGTCCTTTGATGAAAATTAGGAAGTCAAGTAATGATCCTCTATGATAGCTTACATTAGGTATATGTGTGAATATTTGACCTTTGTATATGTGCATAATCTTGTAAATATATTCTTCAAGGATGAAACCTTGATAAGACTTGTAGTGACTAAAAACCTACAAATAGAAAAAGAGTGTACTGTAATGGGATGAGCTAACCCCAATCCCACTATGACATATCCAATAATTTGAAGAGGGAAATCAAGTCCATGTAGTTCTCTTAATTAGAGTACATTATATCAATTGTGATCTTTTATCTATATGAATGCATCTAGAGATGGATTCAATACTTGATCTTGCTTTGATTTATCTTTGATAAAATAAGCTTTGGACTTAGTTGAAAACTGATTCAAGTGATTATAATAATAATTGGGAAGAATATTGAAGATTTTATCAATGTGAAATAGTGTAGGTGTGCCTTTGTATTGAAAATTTTAAGTGATGGAATAACTAACTCAAGTGTGCTTGTATAACAATCCAAAATGGTAATTTATCATGCTTCATACCCTAAAGGCATATCCCAAACTATAAGGGAGGGGATAAATTTGAAAAACTAGATGTTAGAGGGGTAAAAGACAAAAACATCCCTTAGGGGACAAAAACATCCCTCAGGGGACAAAAATGTCTTCCACGATTGTCCCCTACTAGACATTTTTTACCTTTAGGTAAATGCATGATTTTTGGGTCTAGATATATTCATATAAATGATTAGGGTTTTTGGCAATTAGAAAATTTTTTAGGTGTTGAATAACAATTTAAAAAATAAATAGGTTCATACAAGTGCTTATGATAGAGTTAGTTGATGAAATGGGTACAAATTAAGTGCTCAAGTTAATTAAAGTTAAATAAGGCCAAAACTGAAAAAATCAAGTATTCATGACCAAATTTGAGTGATTACAGTTTCATGGCCTCATAACTATAAACACCACTTTTTATAAAATGATAGGTAGTTGATAATTATTTTGACAACTATATTTTTTAGAATTTTAAATAAATTTCATTCTTCTTCAAACCATAATAGATAAATTAAACCTTTAAAATGGGTAAAAGAGTATTTTTTGGTATTTTTGTTCAAGGTGGTTAGGGGTTTTAAGTATCAAATGCTTATGAGTCCCCTCAATGATATAAAACATCAAAAAATACCTAAGTAAATGCAATCATTACTAAGCAAGGTAGTCCAATGTAAAAGTAATTTCAATGGCTAATATTCACCATTTAGATAAAAATAACTTTTTATACATTTGAAAATGGCTAATTAATTCAACATGTTCATTGGCTCATTAATGAAAAAATTATCATGTTTCCTTAATTCTCGATTCTAGTCACCCTATAGTGTATGTTTTATCCTAATTTTAAACATGGTTTAGATGCAATTACTATTTGTGTTTGTGTTCCTAATGTACCAAAATCATAGAAAACATGTATTAGTTATTTTAAATATTGACTTATATATTATACTTAAAGGATGTGTTTTTTAGATATGACATGAATTTACTAAGGATGTCACTTGAGTGACATCCAAAAACACATGATCCCCTTAAAAAGAATAATATAAAAATTAAGTTAAAAATAAAATGTTGACTCATTTTTGTAGAACTGACCTATCGATCCTTCATTGACTTATAACCCATGATGGGGCACAACCTTGTAAATCCCATCTAATGTACACCCTCACCATTGGCATGAAACTTCCATGTTGAATATATCACCACTGATAAGATCTTACCGCATTATCTCATCACTTATCCTCCTTAGGATGGGACCTCTAGTCATGCATTTTGTGTGTCCATTGACAAGATCATGCATGTGATCTCATCATCTTCAAACATGTTGAGAAATTTGTTTTAGGGTTTACATTATACTATTGAATAGTTGAACTATCTTAATAATTTTCAATCCCCTCAATGTTATACAATATATTAAATAACACACCAATAAGTTTAGTATTGCATCAGCTAGGACAACCATTTTTTTACAATGTATCTTTACAATGAATTTTAGTACTTCAATGAATCCTCTAATGATTTATTTATTACTCAAAAATTCTTGTAAATTATCATTAGATTCATGTGATGTGTGTGTGTGTGTGTGCATGCACGCGCATGCGTAAGTGCGTGCGCGGGCGCGCGCGCGCGCGCGCGTGTGTGTGTGTGTGTTTCATGTGCTTGTTTTTGAATGCCTTAGATTGATGATAGTCTACATATGCCTACTATAAAATAGAATGTTTGTGTATTTATAAATAAATTAAATTCAAATTAGGACCCGATTAGGGCCCGAACTAACCTCCAATGGTAAAAAAATGAAAAATAAGGGAAGAAGGCTTGAATTTTCTTAAGCCAAAATTTGGCACTCAAAATAATGTTATGAGTGTATAGATACCCTAGGAAACATTAAGGAGTATAGAAACACTTTATAAAAATAAGCCTAATTAGGGGGAAATCAAGGGAAACATAAAAGGGGAGTTGTAGAGTGTTGAAAGAGAGGTCATAGACCAAAAATTTTGAAAAATCACTCACTCGATTGGTACTCACTGAATTGAGATTGAGAGGTTGGTTGGTGATCCCTTATATATATGGGGTTATAACTCATTTTATAGAGACAAGAAAAGATAATAAGGCCTAATTTGGATTGAATAATTAAAAAAATACATAAAAATGTTAAAATTATGAAATTTAGTGACTATAAAAGCCCATATTTGTGTGTCTACACTTTATATGTCTAATAATCATACCTATTGACCCCATATAGTATTATACATTGTTTAAGCTCATGCTATAATTAATTTTCCCATCTCATATAAATAATCCATCAAGTCTAATGATCTCCTTTGTAAATGACTTACTTCCCCAAATGAGATATGTTTTTTAGTGTGAATTACATTTTTTATACAACTCAAATTCTCATTCATTCAAAACATATCCAACATTCATTAGTAGGCTTAGTTTTAAATAACATTTAAACTCAATATACTTTGATGCTTATGTCAATGGAGGTGATGCCACTATGGAAATAAAACTCATACTAATATAATGATTAATTGATCTCAAGATGATTATGTTTTATCACTTTATCTTCCCCTCTCCTTTATAGCTTCATAATCTCAAATGAAATCCTTCCATCCTAAATCAAATAGACATCTTCAACACATATTAGAATGACTTCTACAAATCTGAAAACTTACTTCATTAATCCTTTTTTTTTATAGGGGTATTTATAGTTACACCTTATTATTAATGTATATACCCCATAAATCTTATCAAACATACATTTTAAAGGCCCAAATTATTTTCATTGTGTAATTAAAAATTTCTCAAAGTTTATTTACTTGATGAAAGACAAATTTTATTTTAATAAAAAACTAGTAATCTTTCAGTTTGTGATCTTATTTACATTATGAGACAATCAGATTGTTGAGTTGAAAAAACATCTATTGACATGGTAAATGATTAAAATTATACCATACTTAAAATATTGAATAAACTCATTGTTTTTTTTTGGTTTGGGTGGATATTACGCAAGTAATAGTGAGATATATAGGTTTATTGGAATGTGAAGACATATATTAAGGCTATTAGAAAATTATATTAAGTATAACATATATTATGAAAGTGGTGATTATTATTATTTGGTAAAAGGAGGTTGGTGGGTACCCCATTCATCTATATCCCAAAAAATGTTCACATGATATTATTTACTGTAAGGACATGCATGCTTGACCACAAGGGAAACATAATATAAATCCAAAACTAATTAAAATCTTACAAAAGATAACCCAAAAAAATGGTTTTTTTTTTTAAGGAAGCGTTAGAAAAAATAAATATCTTAAACCACCCCAAAAAAAATTATAATGAAAAAAAAATTAAGTACACTAAAGCCCAAAAAAAATTACAACATAAACATATGTAGCAAAAGCTCAACAAATTTCGCATCTATTCCTTGTAATATTTTAATCCATAGTTTAGCATCTTCCACTGTGCTTACCTAATATTTTTATACCACAATCCATCATTGGAAACAAGATCCACAATTAAAAAAAACAAGGATGAATGAAGGCATGTTTAGAGACTTTCTAAACTAAATCGGTAGCTTCACTTTCTTAAACCATTTTCATTACCAAACATTTCATCATGGAAATCCTTAAACTAAAACTGATCCTATTACATCAAAACTAATAATATTAGGTAATCCAAACCAATTTATAGACTCATTGCTAAATATGGACGACAGAGGATATTGATCCACTCCTGCATTATCAAGTAGATTTATAGCTTGATTGCATTGTCGATAAAGATGATGGAAAGATATGGAAGAGAAATGTATTATAAAATCCTTAACCCCCAAAAAAATACTCTTTAGTTTCCAAATAGGATTTTTGCCTTTGATTATTGTATATATGATAATCATGGAATCCTCCTCCACAATCACAACTTTGAAATTATTTTTTCCATTGCTAATATTACCCTTTCCAGAAACATAATAACATATTCATTATTTGTAGTTTTAGGAAAAAATATGGATTCCTCTGAGAAAAAAATATTTGATGGAAATGGATTATGCTATCTACCCATTTTATTCTTATATTATTTATTGATGCCACATCAAAATCGATTTTCATTGTTCCAACTCTAGATAGAATCCATATTGCATCCAATCTTCTCTCCTTATCATTTATCCACATGTCTGATGCTAATACAATTTTAAGCCAATTATCCATAATGGTATTCTCTTTTACACTCAATATATAATTATTAGACAAAAAAATAAATTTTGATAGAGATGACATGTTCAGCATTTTCCCAACACCTTCCCCCACCACTTCCTTTTCCCTATAAATTTTGTTTTTCCACTCCAACCAAATACTTAAAATTAAATTGGCTAGAGCTACAAGCCAAACATTTATAATACTTTTAGTCCTTTCGGCCATGAAAAAAAAAAGTTTCCTTAACTAATTATGGGCATCTCAAAAGTTAATTCAATCTAGAGAAGAGGTAAGACAATAAATTTCTCACATAACTGCAATAGAGAGGGAGATGATCCACCAACTACCCCTCCTCTTTATACAAAATACACATAGATGGGCGAAGGAAACCCATTCTATAAAGTTAATCTTGAGTCATAATTATTGATATACATACAAGACAAACAAATGAGTTAGTCGTAAGAGTGCTAGCTAAATTCTATATCAAATCACTATGTTAATCATATCCCACTACCCACCTCTAAAACCCTAAAAATACCTGCTTTAACATTATGTCTACCAAACATATCCCTTATCCATATAAGAGTGTCATCATGAGTCTTCATTAATAAAAATAAAAATATCAAAAAGAGTATCTCTTTGAAAAGCATGATAATTTGTAGTCTTCACAAAATTTCATTATGTAGTTATGTTCACCTGGAGGCTTGTATCCATATAATACTTACATACCTTCATACCCTATTCAAAATTTTGAAGTTTTTGAATCTCAACAAGATCCTATCTTTCTTGAAACATATATTCTCCCTGCCAAGAATTAATCTACAGTTACCAACATCCCATTTTAAATCATCACAGAAAATATCCCTTGATTCTAAAATAAAATCCCATATATGAGACTTAGAAAGAAATTTAATCATAGTTAAATTCTTTTCCATCCTATTATCATCTAGATATATTTTCCTAAACATTTTTTCCAATGGTTGATCATATTATTTAAATCTCCAAGCCAATTTTGTACCAAGCTTGACATTATACACTTTACAAATTTTATTCTTAGTACACCTAACCGAATTGGGTCTACGAACATTATCCCACTTTGTAAGTTGGATTTTTCATTCTTCTCATCTTTCCCTAGCCATAGAAAGAATTTCATAATTCTATTCATTCTATCTACTACTCCAATCGGTACTTGTAAT
Organism: Torreya grandis; assembly: GCA_037957365.1. Lineage (NCBI taxonomy): Eukaryota > Viridiplantae > Streptophyta > Pinopsida > Cupressales > Taxaceae > Torreya > Torreya grandis. Next base: position 1,908,829 of record JARHVA010000652.1, on the reverse strand, counting down.
ATTATAAACATCTAAATAGAGAAAGCTTGCAAAACATATTTTATTTAAATTGTAATGCATGCTAACTCAACCATTTATCTTTCCACGCATCTAACCTTTACTACATGATTTCAAATAAATTTTCCTATAACTTCGATTTAGCTATTCGTATGAATAAAGGAACCCTAATATATTATCTAGGTAGTTGGCCAATAAGAATACATAAGAATACCTAGAGGCCCCTGATATCCTAACTTATCTTTATCTAGTAACATTTGCAAATAAGACTCTTGATTTTTCCAAAATTATATGCTACTCGGACACTTTCTCATATTGATAAAGATTAACACCTCATTCATATTTGTTAAACCAAATAAAATATTATCATCTATAAACTGTGGATGTTTCATAGGATCATCATAAGTATGTGTTGTAAACTATTTAATTATACTCATCTCTCTCCTATTTCTCAAGAGTTTCAAGAGTTTATCTAAAGAATATAGTATAATGATAAATAGATACACGGATAGGAGATCAAATTTATTTATTCCACTTGAATTTTGGAAAAAAAATACGTTGGGCTCCCACCAACCAAAACTACGAAGAAAACATCAGTCACACAATTCATGACCCAAAGAAATCCATTCTTCATTAGAACCCAAGGTTCTTAACACTTTTCTTTACTGTAATGTCTAATTTTAATAATATCCCTAATTTAATATTATATTTAAGTGTATGTAAGATCTCAGGGGTCATGATCCTAGCATAAACATTAACAAATTTAGACCAAAATATATACAACCATGTCACTAATGTGGAGATCCATGTAAATAAACATATATAAGTGAAAAAGCCTCATTGTTATTTTAAAATGATCTCACGGAGCAATACCTTCAGCGTTTAAGCTATTGTGCTTGAAATAATTTTATACAACATATTACATAATGAAATACGTCTGATATCTATTTAGTTAGATAGATTTATATTTTTAAGAATCAAGGAAATAAAGGTATAGTTTAAATCCCATAGCATTTTTAAGATTCCATTGGCTCGCTAATCACAACCATTAATTATTTACCCATAATTTCATAGAATATCTGAAAAAAATAGCTTGGAATCCATTTGGTCTGGGAGCTTTGTGTGGTTACATTAAATGTGGAATAAATTTAACTTCTTCTTCATAAAATGGTTTCATTAAGTATTTCATGTGCTATGCTCAATGGATGAAAGTCTTCCATTATGACATCCTTAGATTTTGTGAACTTTGCCAATCATGATTACCCCCATCTATTGATGCCTTGCTTGTTGTTTTGATCAGTTTATTTCATGGAATTCTCCTGAAATCTGAATTTGATTTTGCACTCAGAGTTTAATCATGGACTTATCAAGTCATAGTTGTCTTCACGTCGAGCCACTTCAACACAGCTGTTCTAGGATTCTTGCAGTCTTGATTATTCTACAAAAGCAAATATTTGAAGAGCAATTTCTTCATCATTCATTGATTTATGTGTATCTCAACATTTTAATAAGACTTAAAAGGGAATAATCTGCCATGTGATATGTACAAGGATGATCCATGTTGCATTCTCAGCCTACCTGAAGTCTAAAAAATTAGTATTAAAACTCAGATTGAATTTGTGAGAAATAATCTCCCAGATCAAAATCCATTCGACCTTCTACCTACATGCATTAAAGATCTAGGATGCAATGCTCTGTACCATTCTTGCATTGGAAAATGCTTTGCATGCGTTAATGATTTTGTTTCCTTGACAGCTGCATTCATTTAAAACATTTGCCGTGAGCATTTATGTCATTAGGTATTTCCATTTTATTAGTATTTTAGTTTAGTCTTTATTTTCAACTCTTAAGAGTTGTGTGTAAATAATTTAGGTTTTAGTTTATTCATATAGTTTTTGTTTACATAATCTAGTCCTTATGTCATTTTATTATTTTAGGCTAGAGTCTCTTTTTTAGATGTTATTTTATTTTTTGGACTCTATGTCATGTGTCATTAGTGAATGTTGTATCTCAAAGTTGAAAGTCAAAGTATTTTTAGGTAATTTGTTTTTAAGTCTAATATAGTATATTTTATATGTCATTATTGTCCAAATCAAAAAAGTTAAATATATATTTTTTAAAAGTGGGTTTTATGTTCATATCAAAAATCAAAAAGAGCCTTGAGTTTAAGATGTATTTGTCAAAGTCATTAATTAAGTTGTTATGTGTTAGTAAAAGTTAAAATTTTCTCTTTGTAATGGATGTATTTTCGGGTGAATCTGACATTTTGAGTCAAAAATATCAATTATGTATATGCAAGAATTTCATCATAAAAAAATACACGAGCTTTAAATATTCATTTTATGAGTAATTAGCTTTACCAACTGGAAGAAGAAGGAAATAGAGGCTGGAGGTTTCATAGCCTCTCATTACCCACTAGCGATGGGGCCACTTTCTGATTTAGTGACATTTTTATTTTTAGTTATGTGTTGGGTGTTTATTTTCAGCATTATATGATTTCAAATAAGAACATATATTATATCTCTGTTCATGTTTTTTATAAGTGAACTGTATATTCCTATGTAACTACTCTAAAATGTGAGAATGATGAGAGCTAAAATCTATACTTCACATCGTGATGTGATTTATGGTAACCCACTTCACTATTTTTGGTAGTTGGTTAGCTATCTGTGAAACCATCAAGGATTGTTTTGTAGTTTCTGGTTAGTCATTTGTAAAACTATTAGTTTAGTTGTTGATTAGTTATTTATAAAACCATCATGTAAGGTTTGTGATTGTCTTCTGAAAATCACCGAGTCATGAATATAAGTGTAGATATGGGAGAGTTGTTTTTCTCATGTTCACATTAAAGGGGTGTAAGATAGGATTTATAATGTTCACAAAGGGGTAAATGTTGAAGTATATAAATATTATTAATTTTTAATAATGTTAATATTGTTAGTTATAATAATACATTAATACATTTTTAATAGATTTATTATGAGTTAATTTGTTACATAGATATATTGTTAATAGTTATAATATATTTCATATTAATATAGGTTAGATAAGTAAAATTTTATAAAAATTGTAGTATCCCCATTTACAGGCTAATGTTTACTTATATATTAGTCTCTATTTACGAGTTAATGTAAGAGAACATAATATAATAATATATTATGGTCTTCAAATTATTTCATCTAATGTTTGGCTCTTTTAATCTGTATTGATTTTCTACTAATCTAAACTAGATCTATTACAAATAAGTTTCATTTAATTTACCAATGAGCTCTACACCTCTTGAGATATTTATGATCTCATATAAAAATATTGATTTTGAGAAATTAACAATTCAGTTCCTTTTCTAGAATAAAATTTACCTTAACAATATTTTTAAGAATGTTTTTATTCCATTCTCTTATGTTTCCATTAACTAGTCTCAATTTATAGGAAAATCTGAACATCTTAGTCCCATGTTCTAGATCATAACTATTCCACCGTCCTTTCATTTGATCCTCAAAATCGAGATGTATCAACCGCATTAGGTGAAATATAAAATGGCTCTTTTAAGTGTTTTATCCATTTAAAATGGTATTAGCAAATTATTGTGTGATTTGAACCCGAAACATTGAGTATTGAATATTTTGCTATCTAATTGTCATACATACAAGTATGCCAAATAAAATATATGTATAATCTTTTTGCAATGGTGTTAAACCCTTTTGTTCTATTCTTTTAGATAAGTGTTAATGTTTTAAATGAAAATATATTAATGAATTAAATGAAATAAAATATTTAAAGTCCCATGATTGAGATTTCTTGATACTTATTCACATTTTTTCATTTGGCCCATGAATGGCATTGAAATCTCCACCAAAATCATATTTTTATAAGTAAACTAATTTAACACCACTAAAATTACTTCTCATGTTTTCCTATTTTATAAATATGTTATTTAAATCGCAAGATGATTTTTTATTTATTTATAACACCAGAACTCACATGCCATCCAATATGTGCATATACTTAGTAAAGTCCTTTTAAAAATGCTAGATTACAAATGATAAATAATCCTACAAAATTACCCTCAGTCTCACTCACACATCCTTGCCTAAAATTACATTGTAATGTAAGTAGTTCCTCTACCTTTGATTTATAAAAAATGTTTCTTATAAAAATAAAATATATGGTTCTTTATATATAACTAACGTCACATTAGACATCTCTTATTAGGAGTATTCATGCCCCTAACACTCTAGAAGAAAATAATCATTTATAAATGGAGGGAATTTCCCACTTTATTGTAGTCATAAAATGGTCGATCTCTTATGAAATTAAAATTGATCATCTTTAAAAGAAGTCTCATGAAAACTCTCAAACACTATTTTCATATATATTCTTTTTTAAATATATTTTTATCCTTAAAAATGTGAATTTAGAGATAATTTTATCCAAAATATTTACCATCAACATCATCAACTAAAACATCCAATCTCACCCCAATATCGTCCTCTAAAATTTTCCATTCAATAAACACATCCATATTTACACCCATCCAAAATTTCAAAATGGGATTTAACATTTTAAAAATCACATCTCATCCATTTTCATTATAGATCACAACAACGTTTCATTCCCCAAGTGTAATCCCATTGATATTTTTATTAACCTTTTCTGACTCAAATTTATCATAAGAAAAAATACCCTTTTGTACCATTCTTCCAATTCCATCAATATTTTAATTCGTCAAGATAGAGAGGTCATTTACCTTAGATTTGAGGTTATTAATTTTTTATTCTATTAAAATGTTGGATAGATTCCCATCATACAGATTTTCACAATTACCTTGATCTAAATCATTATTAACATATTTATTAATGTTAGAAAATTAAATAAAAATGATAGTAAATAAATATTATTTGGGTTAGTTAAGTGGTTAAATCCACTGGGGTCATAAGTAACCATCTTATAAATACTTATTATAAGATTTCACTTTTTTAAAATTAAATAATAAATATTTTACTTTTCAATAATATTTATTCAAGTTTTTAAAATATTGTATTTTACTTTTCAATAATATTTATTCAAGTTTTTAAAATATTGTATTTTACTTTTACCTATGCATTCTATGGTTCTAATAGTGGTATCAAGCCCTGTGAGACTGAATGTGAAGTCACGTGTGGAATAAAGATAAAGTTATTTGAGAACAAATAATTTTTTAAAGTACGATACTTATATATATTATTTATTATTCCTTTTTTAATGCCCTAAAACTTGAAAAATAGCTTTATATGGTCTCCATAGCCTAAAACATGAAATTAACTCTTTTTTCCCCTATTGTATGGTCTAAAATCAACATCAAAGAATTCGATTTGATGTTTTTCACTATAAAAACTCTTTTGTATGTCCTAAAAACCCTAGATTCTACTTTGTATGGCTTCTAAGGAGTCAGGAAATATTTTTGATGAAGTAATGATATATTATATACATTGAAATTCATTTTAAACCCATGTTTCCTAATCTGTACAGATTTGAATCCATGGTGTGCACTTATTCATAAATTTTTATGGTCTAGAGATGCATTAAATGGCATTCCACTTGAAAATTTTGTTATTTGATCTTCTATGTACTTGTTGGCAAGTTAAAATCTTCTCCCAACCTACTTTGTATGACTCCATGTGATCTCTAATTCTTCCTAATAGAACATGCACATATTTATAAGTTTGAAAAACATTTGGAAAAAAAAATGGCATGATGTATGATTCATGGTGTGATATAAAAGTTTCAAAAGCTTAAAAATCTGATTTTGATTTAATTTTATTCAAAACTAGGTCAAGTGGGGTCACACACTAGAAGAAAAATTTCCAAGAAAATTCATGGATAAATGAATATTTACATGTAAGAAATTTTAATTTATTTTACATAAATAAAATTGATAGTTCAAATAGTAGATCCTTCTTTTATATCTCAAAATTGCTTGTAGATCAATGTGAAAGTTGTTAAGTCCTTAGCAATTTGGGGTCCAAAGTTCAATTCCTTCCAAAACATTTTTTTGGTAAAATTTATTTTTGTCAAACTTGAATTTAATTTTTTGAATATGTTTTTTTAATGAAATATTATATTATTTTTAATGGCTTTGTAAATAGAAATAAGTGACATAAAGGTGTATTTATGACTTTTTACAACATTTTTTGACTGGTCCCTATTTTTTAAGAAGGTGGTCACATGATCAATCATTATATAAATTTGGAAGTGGAATTCATTGATCAATATCATGATGTAAATTGTAACAGTTGCAAGTGTGACAAATATTTTTGATGACTTCATAGTCATAACTCTGGATCATCTTCTAATCCATTTTTTGATCAGGGGTTTATCGGGTTGGTTGATACAAATCATTATTAGCATAGTTAGTTAGTATAGTAAATAAATGTTAGTTCAGTTAGTTGGGTGGTTAAACCCATTTGGTCTTGAGTAACCACCTTGTGAAAGCTTATCAAAAAATTTCACTCTTTATAAATCTAGTTATAAATATTTTAATTTTAAAAAATATTTGTTCAATTTTTTAAAATATAGTATTTTAATTTTACTTGTGCATTGTTCCATCTTAACAATAGGATAAAAAAAACATTACTCAACTACCTCTATGTCTATCTTCATGGCCACATCTATAGTCTCTTCTACAAATTCTATTCATACCACTAGCACAACATAATCCACCAACTCATTAATAATCATAACCTAGTCCATGATCTCATCCCGATTCATAACTTATACAAAAATTACTTGCACAATTTATTAAACAATCTCTTCCACTACCACATCCATAACTAGATCACCAACCTCTTCCAAAACCACATCATCAAACTGATATACTACATATTTCCCACCCACGTTAACATCCTTTACAAACCTTAGAGGGATAAAATTTGTATGTCCCTTCTTAATCCAAACAAGCCTTTCATTAAACCATGGCTTAATTGAATTCTCAAAACTTTTTCAATTTTTATAACCCTACCTCTCACTACTTTTACTTAAAGGACTATCCCTCAAAGTTTCTCCCATACACTATTATCTTGAGTTATAAGAATAAAAATAATTAATAGTATGATTAAAGGTGTAGCATCTAAAGTACTTTCTAGATAAATATTCATAATCCAATTTAAGTGAAAATAAATTCAAAAGTGGATAACTTAGTGAAACTAACCCACAAACATTTATTACTAACTAAGACTTTCATTTAGCATAAGTAGTAGGATGTATAAACTTCATTCTTAGATCAAAATAGAAAAATTAACCCATATTGTTCCTAATTCCTAAATAAGAGTATCATCATTCTAAAATTTTGAAGGTAAGTCATAAAATATTATTTAGAATCCATAATGATCCTCCTCCATCTTATTTAACTAAAAACTCTCCTACCAAGGTTGCACAAAACAATTCTCATTCCCCAAAATTTGAGTTCTCTTTTTAAGGACCCAAAATTTATCCTTTTCCTCTCTAAATATGATTGAGAATAAACCTTTAGGGAGAAATATAATTGATATCTTATTCATTGTAAGCCATTTCCTGAGCATCTATTCCTTCAACTTACCTAATACTATTCTTCTTCTAGAGAGCCTTCCAATAAGCCCTCCAGATTTAATATTCACTTTGAAGTCCTTCACATTAACCCAATCTACTATGACTTCCCTTACATATCAAAAGGAAAATGAAAAATAATAATTCTTCCTAAAAGTATAAATAATAACCAGATATGGACTCAAATTTAACTTTTAAGACTACCCTTTCTCCTAAAGGGATTTTATTTACCCCAAAATTGAGGTAAGAATCACTTTGATTTTTATTTCCTTTCTTATCCATATTTAAAATATCCTTATTTTTCTTCCATTTTAATTTTATTTAGAGAGACACATTACCTCTTTATAGTCAGTAACACCGTATTGGAACCTAAAGACCCTTTGTCATTGAATATCTTCTCCAAAGAAGGTATAGACTTCTCTTAAACTAGATGAGGGAGATCAAATTATTTACTCTCTTACTCACCAATAGGTAATCCAATATCCTTATTCTTTAATATATTTATTCAAATCCCTTTCTTCACCACTAAAAAAACTAAAAATTTTCTCCCCATTCCCCTCAAGGTTATTCTTCAATCATCCAAATTTTGTCTACATTCCCACCTATCCTCTTCAAATGATTTCTCATGTATTAAAAAATATGGAACTAATATCTCTTATATTATAATTACATTACCTATAATCCTAAAGATTTTCTTAATATTTCTAATATATATATATATAAAATTAAAACCCTTAAATTGCATGTGTTTCACTTCATTTTTACTCATTTTTTTCTTAACTTATTTGAAAAGTTTAGAATTAAGAAGATAACTTCCCCAACCATTTATAGACATAACCTTACAAAAGATGGGGTATTAGTCCCAAATTTATTATATTCATAGAATACCTCATTGCCATTGTTATCCTTAATAAAAAAATCTTCTTTATATATAAGGTCTTACCTTGATAGATAATTTGTCTTCCAAATCTTAAAACTAGACATCCAATGATTGCCTATACAACCCAGATCCGTCCTTTCTTAATTTTAATTTTTACCTTGAGACAAGACATGTCATGATTGCATAGCCATGATATACCTAATCCTTATATCTTTTAGTTGGATTCTTATTTCCAAGTTCTTCCATACCTAGATCTCATTAATCACAAACTTAATTTCCTTTCCATTTGACTTCTTTTCTTCCCTTTCATCAACTTCTTCTTCTCCATCATCTTATACTCAAAACTGAAAATCCCCCAAATCTTGTTGTTATATTACCTACTTAACTCAATTTTAAACTATTTGAACATGTATATACCAACATACTATTCTTAATTTTTTTATCCTATATATTTTCCTTCCAAAAGATAAATGCTAAATCTAGTATCTTCTTCTTTCCATCTAGGCTCATTTTTAAAAATAATTATTTCTCAATCATCATCTTATTTCTTTCTAGATCTATCACCTTCCTTGTATCAATTAATGTTCTTTTGCATCCACTTTCACATCCTAAATCTCAATTATAACCTTAAGATCATCCTCTTTCTCAGCCTCTACCTCTACCATATTATCCATAATCATATCCTCAATCTCTTCCTTAGATTCCTAAACTATATTCACAACTATTATCTGCATCTAATTTTGCAACCTTTTCCATAGACATATCTTTAGGCTCTTTAGTAACATCTTCCATAACATCTTCCACAACCTCATTCCCTACTTGATTTAAAGCTTCCTTTACATCCTCTTTTATAGCCATAATCATGCACCCTATTTCATAACTTATTTAATACCCAATTACTTAGCCTCTTCCACAACATCACTCACAACCTAATCAACATCATCCCCTAATTCTTTTGCAATATCATTTTTAGCAACTTGCGTTCTATATCTCAAACTATCCCACACAAGGTTGTTTAATATTTAAGGTCAATATGCAATCATATTAACACTTATCGTCCACACATAGACACACTATGTAAATATAAGTAATTTAATATCCAAAAAAGTCATATTTAATTCATATCCATAAATACTCTCATGTCTTTATAGAGAATGCAATAGAAATGTATGTGTTAGGACTAGGAGCTAGTCTTTTCTTTGTATCAAGGGAAATTTTAAATGCTTATTTAATTTGAATGCATTTTTTTTATTTGATTATTGTGATGTAAATTTGGATGCCATTTTATTCTTTGTATATGAGTGTATACCTCTTCTTTATTTGTAGTATAAGTTGTAGCACATTGGACTTAAATTTAAATTATTTTCTTACATAAAGATATGTGCTTATTGTAAATAAGCAAAGAAAATACTAGGCAAAAATCAAGCTTTTGTATACATTATAATAATCATGTTTACATTGTTAATAGTTGCATGTGTTTTGAAGTGATTACATGTGGAGTTATTTTATGGTTCGAAGAGGTGTGTTTAACCTATTGCTCTCATTGTTGGGATTTAGAATGAAAGTAATTCCCTTATTTTATCTCATTTTAAAATCATGCTAGACATAAGGTTTTTCAAATCTTGCTAGGACCAGATCATTTTTGACTTTGATATTGTTTAGTTGAATTTTATAGTTTGAATCATTCTATTCACTTCGATATTTTTAGTACTTTAATTCTATAATTGAATATTTAAGGATACTATTTAATAATTAGGTTAAGTTATAATCAGCTACAATATTTATAAGTTTTCATAAGACATGGTTAATTTAAATTTTAATTAAAAGAATGTGCTCATTTTAAGGATTGGAAATTTTAACCTTGGTTCTCATACTATTTTGAAGATTATTTGTGTAAAACATTTTGATTAATATTTATATTATCTTAAAGAAGATTTATGAAAAATATTTTAGTCCTTAAAATATTTCTTTTTAGTAGGATTTAATATGCCTTGTATAACATATTTGAACATTAAAATATATTCTCATACAAATGATATCACTAACTCAAATTTCCATTGTTAATTTCTAAAAGACATAATCTCTTCATATTTATATTTTCTATGTCATGCTTTGTAATTTCATTCTTTTGTGTTTTTCAAATATTATTTAATAGTGTCTACATGTTACTCATCTTTAAATTTCATGCAGTGTAAATTTTTAGTAGATTCTCAAAAAATATAAATGATTATAATAAATATAAATATTATATTTAATGTTTCTTTCTTATTATACTATCAAGTTTGAATTGTGCAAACAATTATAAAATTTTATTTATTAGTTTTTCATGATTTTTCCTCTTTGAATCAAAGGTTTAAATATTTAAAAAAAAAACAAACATCAAAAGTGACAATCCTAACCTTTCATGCTTCAATCACTATAGATTCTTAATGCATGGTACCCTTATTAGTAGTTTATGTCACCAAACAAGTTAGTTATCAAGATTTAAGATTTCACGCTCTCAATTCTCTAAGTAGGATTAAAGGAAACAAAGAATGGATGTTTAGAAAAAAATTATACATGTATTACAAATTGTATAGGGACAATAAGCATGAACATTGATGTGCCATCACCATGGCCCATAATCTATTTATTCATAAAACAAAATGAAAATAATTTGGATGCAAAGTTGGAATGCTGGATTTGGATGCTAGGTTAAACATACTATGTTAATCTTGGTTACAAGAAATGTGATCGAATAATATTATAGTTTCATTAAAAACAATTTATTACATCAGAGGCATTATATTGAGAAAAGAAGAGGGAATATTTTTTAGTTGGGTATAATGGCCAAAATGAGGATATGCCAGTTATATATAAATGTATGGAGTCGTGTAGGTTTATTATCATCAG